>JAOTRI020134214.1:0-11192 GCA_028564885.2 Zoanthus sanctaehelenae
AATTTAAACCGTATTTATTTTGTTTAGTTCTTTCTTCTATGGAACTTTAACTTTATGTTTGAGTTAAACTATAAAAAGTATTATAAATCGAATAAAAAATTACAGATATTAGCTGGAAGAATAATGTTTAGGGCAATTCAAATTTGACATCGCGACAAAGACTATATTATGCAACATTTCGCAGCTCTCCGACAACAAACAAGTGTGACACAAACAGCTCACCGTAAACTTGTTTTCTCCGTTCAGCAAAGCATGACAATCTTTTTAGCCTTGGTACAATACTTGCGGTAATTGCAAGGAAAAATAATCTCATTTTGATGTCGCAACTTGATAGCTCTAGAAAACACTGGGCATACCATTTGAGTGCTCTGCCTAATAATACGCAGAAAATAACGAGAAAACATAATAAATCTTACCTGTTGTCGCAAGTTGCTAGAGTCTTCACTCTACACGATTTTAGTTCAGCAGAGAGACCACGAGGCAAACGTCGCAAAACGTTTTATTGTCGATAGTTTTCCGGAAAGGCAATCGGGTTTTTACGGAAACACATAAAGTCAAAAGTTTCCCTTTTATAGACAAGGGAGACAAACCAAGACTTCGAAAGAATAACATCTCTGAACAAATCTAGCACTTACCAGTTAGTTGATAAAAATCTATATAATTCCATAGAATTTCTTGATTCCAATTTTGCTCGTTTGTTGTTCGTGATTCCGGAGGAATCCGAAGCAATCCCGACTGGGACACTCTTAGATCGCACTCGATAGCAATGTAGCTACTTGCGCACGCGCAGTAGCTACAAAAACTACAACAGCTAGAAGAACTTACATTCATTTTGTGATACAAGCATAAAACTTGGTATAAATATACTTTAGACCCATCATGAATCCAAACATAAGGTAACTCGAGTAAACATGTGTGTACGCGTCTAGTTTTGTGTATGAAAAGTACATGCGTAGGAAACAGTATGTGCATTGTTTTAACGTCATCCTTCAGAGGCTTAAAATAAATTGTATAAAAATGCTTTAAAAGTCCCAGGAAGCTAAAAAAATACCACAAATGCATAAATCAAGGAACGTTTCAGTCACTGTATTGAAATACAGACAGTGCTTTATTCATTAGCCTAATATATTCCATTCGTTAAATTATGTAAATAAAACCATGAACACATGGGAGGGTCTGCCTGTGGTTTGATGCCAGGAACTTTAAAAGTAGTGTTTTATTGAACCATTTGTGCTGAAATGAACAGTTCGTACACAGAAAACTAGCCAGAGTTTTGTTACTTTCATCTCAAGATCTCGACTTCAGGATTTGCTTATCTTACGAAAAAAGAACAAAGTCAAGAATAAAACTAAATAAGCTTAGTCACCAAAAAATGAACGCATTTTGATATTTCAATTTGGAAAGCATTTTTTGAGCATCTGTCTTGTCAGTTAAAAACGGCCTAAACCTTGCATAAAGGAAGAAAAAATTTTTTTTCTCTTTTCAACACTTCTATACAGAACCGCAGAAGCTGCCTGAAGGAATTCGTTTTGTGCAAAAGAAACGACAAGAGCGACACCACTGAAGCCTATTGTTCAGGGTTTTTTTTATTAAGATTATGAAATCAAATTCAAGTAAATGCATTTATTATTCTAGGAGTGTTACATATTTACTAGTCTAAATATGAAGATAGGGTTTACACTGAACATAAATGACAACAAGCAACAGGATTAGGACCGAATAAGTAATTACTTTTTTTTGCTTTTTTCTCAGCTACACTTTGTTCACTACAACCTAAAGTATAATAATCTTACTTCTGCTGTATTCGAGAAAGATGGCTTAGCCGTACTTGGTGTGTTTTTTGAGGTAAGAGCAAATTATGTACATTTGATTCTAGTGAGTTATATTAGCAATTTAATGATCTCGTAGCATTAACCACCTATTTCTAGCTGAATCCATCTCATTTCACTTGAACTTCAGGGTCTCGAGATATTGCTTTGAAAGGATCTTTTATGCTATGTAAAAAACCGTTTAAGAGTGAATGTCCGTAACGGTAAAAAAAAAGTGGCACAGATTCAAAAATGGATTTGTCTCATATTTTGTAGTAATGTAGGGTATTGTATCCTAAGAATCGCTAGGTATTTGGTTTCCCCAATTATCGCTTTGAAATGGAGGAAATAGATTTTTTCTGTAGGCACCACGATATGCTAATTTTACCGTCGATTTTGCCTTGACTTTTTGAATATTTAAGTGAAAACTAAGCTACGCTATTTGCTAAAACACTTTGAGCCCTTGTAATACTATGCTTTATATATCAACTGAGTGACTTTGAGCTTATTTTAAAGATTAAAACACATCCAGGAAATGATTTTCGGTATGGTCTATTATAGCTCTTAAGTCTGCGATAGGACATCTAATTTGACGTGTACCAGTGATCTAATTTCTGGGATAGGATACAGTGTCAATATCTATATTCACGCATTAATGAACCGACGCGACATCACTTCCATAATCACGCTAATGGAAATACTACATTTAGGCATCTTATAACGCATGTTTACTTGGGAGTAGGGTATGAGTTTTGACTTGAAGGTCGGGGATAGAGTATCAATTATAAACATTCAGGGGTCTGAGATAGGATCAGGATTTGGAAGTTAGGGCGGCGTACCCCACCCAAAATCTAATAGAGTACCCCCTCCCCTCCCCAAGAACAACAGCTGAGTTTCTACGTGACACAATGTTCCTAAATAACAAGCAAAATAACAACATGTTTAATTTCAGATATCTGGCAGTGATAATGAGAAATTGAACCCTATGCTTCACCATGTAAAAAAAATAGTGAACGCAGGTACTACATTCATTGATACTATATTTAGAAGCATATTTTATTTTAGCGTATACATTGACAACGTTGTGCAGTTGTTAAGATCTCTGCTTTCCAACGACAAGGCCTCGAGTTCTATTCCAAGAGTTTGCCCAGATTTGAATATTTATGTGACCTTAATTTCTATCTGAGTTAACTCAGCTCTCCATTCTTCCGGGGTAGGTAAATGAGTACCAGCGTTTGCTGGGAGCTAACCTGCGATAGACTTAGTTTCCCGTCCAGGAAAAGTCGAAGACTCTCAACCGCTTAACACAACAGAGACCGGAGATTAAAGTTCTCTCCGTTTTGTTTTTCTTTTTTCTAATACAAAGAAAATAATTTTCTGTGTTTAATACAGTGTTTAACAACGAATCTTTTCCTAGGAACAACAACTAAAATCACTGAGTTCAATATGATGGATCTCATGCCATCTGACAAGGAAATGTTCTATCGTAACAACGGTTCTCTAACCACGCCACCCTGTGCCGAATCTGTCACATGGACTGTTTTTAAAAAAACACTGGGTGTTTCAGTAGCTCAGGTGAGTGTGCTTCTACTGTTGTATCATGGCACTGTCTCAGGTTGCAGGAATCATTCACTCCAGCCAGTTCACCGTTATAATTACAATAAACAAGACGTTTACGAAAAACAACGCGAATATTGTTGTTTTACAGCGTTTCAACATCATTCAATCTCATTCAAGTTAAGATTAACCCACTGTTATTGAAAACAAAAAACAATGCTTTGTTAGTATCCCCACCATCTTTAATTTGTTAAACTCGGACCAGAGAAAAGTTGGACTTGGCTTGCTCCATTACATGTGTGCCAGCAGCATTTTATAGCAAAGTCACTTCGTATGGTGAACGGCGACAACCGGCCAACTCCTTGGTCGACGGACGGAGCGTTCTACCGCGTTGCAGTGACCTATAATTTTATGTACGTTTTCGAATACATCCGAATACTTAAACAAAAGAAATTAGCCTTTTCTGCCTTAGAAAGTTTTCGTTGGAATTCTTTCTATTTTGTGTCATTTACAGCGGTGGCCAACTAAAAAAATTCTTTTGTCATGACAGACTAATAATTCAGCTAAGTTTGTGCTTCCACGGCAGAACAATTGATCAGAACTTGAGCCTGTTTTCAAACCAATGGACGGGTCTCTTTTTTATTCCTAGAAGAAACAGTTAATAATTTTCTACCGGTACAAACATTCTCTCACAAACATACCACTTTTCAGGGTTCGTACAGTCTTGAAAAGTCCTTGAATTTGGACCGTGGTACTTGAAAAGTCCTTGATTGCGAATTTTCCTTAAAAATTCCTTGAATTTGAAGCAAAAGTCCTTGAAAATTAACATTTAGTCCTTAAATTAGTCTTGGTCAAAGTATAAATATAGAAAAGAAACAATTACTAAGTCGCATTATTTAGATCAAAATTATAGTTGAGTCGATCAATTTCATGTAATTTATTTTTATATTGGGCTTCCTGTTTCTAAATGGCTGATTCTGCGGCGTTTCCATGAAAATGTTGACAGAAATTGGGTGTGATTCATCAAAGCATGGTGTTTTAATGGCTGCAAAACAAAGGATTTTTTTGACAATGGGTAAAAATAAGTGCCTCTTCAATCTCAAGTGGAAAAACAAATTCACATGGGTGAGAGAAGTAAAGGGAAACTTTGCAAAAGCTCTTTGTTGTTCTTGTAACAAAGTCATCGACATTGGAATGATGGGTAGTGAGCGCAATTAAATCTCACAAGAAAGGTGAGAAACATAAAGCTACAATTCAAAGTAACAAAGTGCAGCTAAATTCGTTTTTCAATTCAGAAGCTATTTGCAGTTGTTAAACTTCTTTTAGTTCTTTCACACGGCCAGGCTTCTGTTGGAAGAGGTTTCTCAGTCAATAAAGAAACTTCAGTTGATAATATCAGTCCAAGGACAGTCATAGCAAAGCGTGTTGTATGTGATCACTCAATGCAGTTGGAGGTGTATTGAAAGTGGCCTTAACGAAAAAACTCCTTCAGTAAGCGTCTCTGTCGAGAAGAAAGTATGAGCAACATTTACAAGATGAGAAGAGAAAGAAAACATCTGAAGAACAACAAAGAAAGAGGAAACACATGCAGAATGAGGTAGATGAGCTAAAGCACCAACAGAAGAGGATGAAGCTAAATATCAATGCACTTAATGCTACAGCAGATTCCTCATGTGATAAAGGCCAAAACAACATGCGATATATCTCATGTGACAAAGGCAAATGCCCTGAGTAGAGCTGCCAAAGAAAAGTCCAAGAAATTAGTGGAGGTCGAGGAAAAACTCTGCGAAAAGGAGAAGTCTCTCAAACAAAAGTGACACTATAATTTTGTATATAGATTAGTTGCGTTTGGTAAGACAAGTCAGTATAGTACTTGTATAATACTTGTTTGTTGCTGATCATGTATCCTTGAAAATAAAATATTAATCCTTGAAAAGTCCTTGAATTTTGTATTACAAAATTTGTACGAACCCTGACTTTTGCTTTGAAGAAAACTACTGTAAATAGCAACTAACTTTTGTCATGACGACCATATATTTCGATCTAAAAACTAAACCAGTGCCCAGTTGTTCAAAAGCCGATTAGCACTAACCCAGGGTTAAATGTTTAACTCACGATCTTGTTTCCAAACCTACAAGGAGAGCTTTTAGCAGTAATGTTGGAGTTAACAAGACTTTTCCAAGAAAATTCCAAACAGTCTTCAGAAATAACCATTTACCTTTTCTTAAAGAAGAAATTCCTGTTTAAACTTTTGCTTAACCCAGGGTTCAACTTAACCAGCCTTAGGCTTTGATCAACTGGGCCCTGCCTTGGTCTTTAGATCAAAATATGTATTCTCGACGTCTCTCATTTGTACATTATAAACGTCAAACCACTATCAATATATTTTTAATTGTAGATAGATATATCGGATGAATTGATACAATTAATAGATTTTGTTTTTTTATTTTCTTATTTCAGCTCAATCTTTTCCGTAGCCTGAAACTTGCAGATGGGAAACAAATGTTAACGAACTTCCGCCCGATCCAGGCCACTAACGGTCGTAAAATATACGCCACCTTTGAAGCTCCAGCTGTTACTACTACTTCCTCCACCACAACAAAAGGAACGAGCGGAGCTGAGTCTAGAGCAGCTGTTTCATTTGCAGTGGTTCTCATGTCGCTGTTCAGCTTTGTACTGTTTAACTAATTACTAGTACTGTATTCGCAGTAAATGGTTTTTATTTCACTTTTTTGCAAGTTTTGAATTGAACACACAACAATTTTACAAAAACAGTTGTTTTGAATTTCCTGTACTGAGTAATTTTTTCTTCCATTGTTTGTAGCTACTGTAGTGAAGAATGACAAAAAATAGAATAAAATTTGCCTGGAAACCCAATGCTTTTGTAACGATTTTAAAGTAAATAGTTAACTAAAAGTTTGCTAATTATTAGCTAAACTGGCAATGATTTTTCTCTTACGTAAACTAAACAAGTTTAATTAATTTAGACAATGACATTTGAAATAGGTTAACTTTCTTCATTATTAATCTAATGCATGCATTATAACCCAGCTGATTTGCATACTAATCCACTGTATTTCAAAGGAATCTTGAATAAAGTAGTGAAGCCAACTAGTGACAGTACTTATCTGTTGGAGTTTACCGTCTTAGTTCCCTGCGGCAGAGTCTTTACTTAGGCCTTCAAAGTTCTATTAAATGATGAGAAAAAAATTTAAATCACAATAAAGTCAATTGTGTCTAAGAGATATCTCACATGTTGATTTTCCCACCAAAAGCGTAAATTTGACCTTACTCTCGACACCCTCCTCACGGCCACTTTTGAAAACATCTTATGTTCTGAAAACATTGTAAGAGTGTTTTTAGCTAAACAGAGAATACCTTCTGTGACTTTATCTAAAGGTTTTCGATGAAGTCAGTTTTATCAGTAAACTAATTTAAAGATTTGATACCACCATAATACACCAGCGTTCTAGAGAAAGTGACATCAGCTGTCAATATCTACAGCGAGCTCAACAGGAAGGCGAATGTCTTTGAGCTTATGGCTGATTTTATCGATTTCTTGGCTCGCTGTAAAGATAATTTTAAATCGAACAATCTTTAACGTCTCACAGATAAATGTAACAGTCACCGTAAAATTTACGTTGTTTGTGGACAAAACTTAATATATAAGTATTAATTCTCTAACTTTGACACTGCCTTTTCACGCTTCTAACAAATTGATCCGCATAGACACGGAAGGCCAATCGAATTTGGCATTCGTTTGCATAGTAGCCGGCTTGCAAAATCTCGTCATGGCCTTCAAAGTCAGGGAACTCAACTATGCATGACGAGCTTTGCGCTGAAAAAAAAATTTTTATGCTAGTATGCTGAGGGCGGGTGTCTCGAAAACTAAGACCTAAGGCTAAGACCTCGAAAACTAAGGCCACGAAAACTGAGACCATTCAAATATTTCAATATTTTTTTGCAGAAATGAAACTAAATTATTCACAATTAATTTTTACAGAGTCGAAAACAATGCTAAAAGTATTTGGGAAAAGTTTGAGGGCCCAGAATTTATGCCGTTTTGAATTTTAAAAAAAGGTTTATAAACGCTGCCTTACGAATTAATAGCTGCGTAACTTATTTGTACGGACTGGTTGTTTTTTCTTCAAAATGAGCCGAAATCACGAGCTTTGTCTCGAATTTTTATCGACTATATTACACAAAGTTATGATAGTTTATATTAAAAGTGTGATCGAAATATTGTCCGTACGAATAGACAAAACAAGTCTGCATACATTTACGGTACGAATAGCCACTGCGTTGAAAATAAGCTCCGAGATTAACCCGGCCAAGGCTAGTAGGAGGACAGAAAGACAAGGTTGCGTGATCCTCGACAGGAATTTAATAAAACAATGGTTTGGGCAAGAAAGAACATCTCATCTTTAAAATATGCTTAGTATACATAGTATATCTTCAAGTGATGCCTTATGATTCAAAAACAAGTCTTTTCGTCAATAAAGAAATTTCGGCAAGGGTAAAACACAGCTCGCAATACGTCTGCCAAGTGTTATATTTTTCTAGAAGTGCAATCCACAGTACTGTTTGAATAGACTAAATGTATTTTAAAATACACTTTTCAGTTAAACCTAAGAAATTCGGTCAAATATTCTGCGTTTGGCGTAATACCCCTACCACGCAAAGTATAATGCTCTTGTTACGTTTTTCATCTTCAACTTGTATTCAAATAACAAAATGATTGTTTTGATACATGCATATACTCACCGATTCCACCTCTTGACACAACTCCTCCTCAGGTCCCAAAAATCTATTAACTTGTTTGTTGCATCTTCCACATACAAAATCTCTCCCCAACCTTGCAGTCACTCTCTTTACTTTTGCACATCTACCATGTATCCATTTCCCACATTTCACACACAGCACTAAATTTGCCATTACTCTCTTCCCACAAATGCCATGCACATGGATCTATTTTACTTGCAGTCTGTTCACCTTTTGCACCACTCACTAACACTTTTGTCTTCCCAAGGTTCACCTTCAGGCCCTTGCTCTCGAATGCCTCCTTCCATTTCCACAACTTCTCTCTTAGTCCCTCCACCGTTTCGCTTGTCAAAACCAAGTCGTCCGCATACAACATCTCACTCATCGAACCACTTCTCACACTCTCAGTAACCACATCAGTCACAATGTTAAAAATGTAAAATAAAATTATATTTAGAAGAATCGCACTTGATAGCGCTGTGATATTATGTCACTTACCGTTTGGAATGGAAAATTTTCCAAATGCGAAAAAATCATAATCTAGTAATAAATATGTAAATTTAAAACGGTGCAGAAAAAGAGAAAACTATTTTTTTTTTCAAAACCACCGACGCAACTGGCTCACTAGTTTACTGTTAGTAATTTCTTTGATGTATAAAACAACAAAAAGTTAGTCGTGAACAATACATTGCTATCATCACTTGTCGTTCGAATGGAAACCAGAACACTTTTTCACAGCGGCTACATCCGATGTTAGGAAGAGAGGACGGCATCAAAACTCAACTACCATCATTATTTGAGAGGATGACTTTAAGAAGTTCACAAGCAAGAAGATTGCCAGCTCGTTTAGTCAATGTTCCGATAAAGTAAATGTAACATAAACTGCTGAATTAAGAATGAAAATTGAGGCTTAGTGATCAGTAGGAGCATCATAAATAGAAAAATATAACTAGCGGTAAGCTAGTTTGAGCTGCGTCGGTGTTTCTAAAAAAACAATTTGTAATATAAATGTAAATTCTACACCGTAAAAAAGAAATACCTACTGACGTTTCGGACGTTAGTCCTTCGTAGGAGTAAAGGGAAAAAAGAGAGAAAATGTAGAGTTTATATGGCCAGGGATATGAAAAACTAGCCAATAGAAACAAGGTAGTAGGAAAAAGTGAAGCGTTTATTCATCCCAGTGGGATTATGTGTACCCAATCGGTGAATGAGTCGCATCTCTTTGGTTTTGCGGTAATTATTGTTGCCGCTAAGCAAAGACAAGCCAAAAACAATAAGATCTGAAAGAGAATGGTTAGGCAAATTAAAATGTCGGGAAACTGGTTTGCTTGAATCGTTATTACGAACATCATAAATATGTTCGCGAATCAGATCACCTAAACGGCGGTCAGTTTCGCCAATGTATAATGTACATTCCCAGAAAAGATGCTCAAGGGTTTTTATTGCTGCATTACAGAAGGTACAATTATTATGCCTGATGGCTCCAATTTTGTATAGAAAGTCATTTGTTGCAATTCGTCTATGGAGGAATTTGAATTGAAAACCTCTTAGTTTTATTTCTTTAGTACATATGAAGGCTATTGTATACGCCTTCTGCCATATTATATCTGTTCCATTGTATATTTGTCACATACCACTGCCCACTTATTTTGGCTCTTATATGGTACTGTTGCCATGCCAGATATTAATGTTTTATATACCACCCGAGAAAAGGCTTTGCGCTCCAGCAGTTTACTTAAATTCTTAGTGTTTGTAATATTGTGGATTCCAGAATTACCTCTTTGGCATCTTGTACTGCCGCAAGAACGCCGTGATATTCTACAAAATTAGTCTTAATTTTATATTTCTGAATAAACTCATTCATTGTCATAAATGTTTGATCATCTCCCATAAGATCTTTAACATAATAAACGCGGTTTTTTGACCATTCCTTAAAGAATATTGGGTGGTTCGCTACTTTAATTGAGGAGTTGTGCCATAATGGTGAACTTAAAAATTCTTCCCTAAATTCCTTGCAGTTAATTTTTACCCATATGTTTAACACCTCAACCAAAAACTCATCTTTAATATTGAGGTGTTAAACCTCATTTATATTAAGGTTACCGGAAAATATCGTTTTCCCTTCGTGCTTTAGGAGACAATAATCAAAGCAACGCTTCCATTTCCCATCACTATTTTCCAAGTACTTTTTGATCCATATTGATTTTAACGAGCAAATATAAGTTCTAATGTCCAACATCTTTAGGCTCCCATTTGAATAATTATTTACCATTTCTGACCTCTTAATACTGTCACCTTTTCCATTCCAGAGAAATTTGTATAAGAGCCTATTTATTTTTTCTAGTGCCTTGAATTTTGACGGTAGGGGCGTCAGAATATAGACTAGTTGTGACGCGAGAAGACTTTTTATTACAGAAGTTTTGCCCAACAATGTTAATCTCCGAAAATGCCAATTTTTATGGTATTGTTGATATTTTCCATTCTTTCTTCAAAATTAAGCTTTATTGCTTCCCCTTTCAATGTGGAGAACCACACCCCTATTGCTTTAACTTTTCCTTTTGTCCACTTGATTCTTGTATCCGTATATTCAGAATTGAATTTTCCAATCCAGAGGTCTTCCGTTTTTTCATAATTTAATTTTAATCCTGAAATACAGCCAAACTTGTCCAGCAACTCAAAAGCTTTTTGGTAGAGAAAGTTCGGATCCGTCTAATCATAGCGTTATGTCGTTTGCATATTGACTAATTTTACATTCAGTGTCTAAAACGTGTATACTTTTAATGGACTTTTCTTTTCGGATAGCAGGACTTTTCTAAACTCTTAATGGTCTTTTGATTAACGTGTCTTTTTTCTAAACTGAGAAAGTATTTTGTATTTTTTCACCTTCTTTAAACCAACGTGTTTGAGATCTGAGAATCGCACCGCGGGTTTGGTGGTCAATAATCTAAATCTACTTTATTACTTGTCAACATTTTTGTATCAAGACAAGGATAAATAAAAAGAAGAGAAAATTTACAAAATTTGCATAATAATATAAAACAAAGTTTGCATAATAATATAAAATAT
>JAOTRI020134225.1:0-21508 GCA_028564885.2 Zoanthus sanctaehelenae
CTTCCTCGCCATTCTATTACATTATAGCTTACGTTTAATATTGTACATGTAAATACCTCTTAAAATGGCAAATAAATGAACTGAACTGAACTGAACTGAACCATCGCCGAGATTTCATTAATGGAATTGCGGAAAGCACTGTTTCGGCGTTAAAAAATTTATAGGAGATCCGTGTTGTGCTCTCGTGAAACATTGGGTCACGCCAGTGACTAACCTCCTTCACTGAGTGTGGTATCGAACCTTCCAGGTCCGATAACAACTGCCTGAAGTTCTCTGTCGGTACATAATTCAGTTCCCTTTTGTGCCATCCTGCTGCAACGTACAGGACAAAAAGATTCTCAGTAAAATAGGAAAGTTATAGTTTTTATCGAAAGTTTATACACAGATAAAAAATCATTTAAATTTTTTTTTACATGAGGGTTGACAATGCCTTGATAGCTTGTGTTTGTAATAGGGGATTTATACGTGAGCTGCTTCGTTCAACTTCAAACACGTTTGTAATTTTGCCTAAGAATTGATTGGCGTAATATAAACTTACCCCACGCTCTTGGATGGTGAGCGTTGTTTATACTTTTTGTGATGTTCTCCAACCATTTCCTGTATTCGGTGCGTCTTCTCCCTTTCAAAGAAGCAGCTTTTGGAACATTTACTATCTGCCCTTGCCGCAGAAACTTTACTGTCTTCGGCAAGTTTGTCCTTCCATGGTGTTTTAAAAGATGGTTTTGTAAAGCCCGTGAAGTATTAAATAATTTAGGACAAAAAGCTTGCGTTTTTGCTGTCATTGTAAAACATTGAATGCGTTTTACTTTCTTAGCAAGAAAGATACCTACTATGAATTACAATATCCGGAACTCCCTAGCGTTTTCTTTTGTTGTGAACAAGTATCAGTATAGAAACCAAACAAAGCTCTCAATCTTAAAAATGATTACACTTTTATTCGCAAAATTTTCAGCTTTCGCATTTTTAAAAAATAAATTTTTGAAAGTGGATCAATGAAACTGAACCAGTTGATGTTTTCTCCTCTTAGAGAATTTGGTTAAACGTGTATACAATACACGCTTTTATTTATAAGAACCAGATATTTCGCCCAGGTTCATTGTTCTTAATTTTTTGGTTGCTTAAACCTCGCTTTGTGAGTGGTTTTAAATACTACATATTATCATTTCTGACAGTGACAGTTATAATGATAAAATAAAAATGTTATATTTGTGTTGTTTGTTGCTTCATAGCGAACATAAATTACAAAATTCAGTAAACTTTTAGCTAAAAACATCGCCTTTTTCACCACGCTGAGTCGCAAACTGTGGCCAATAAAAAATTCTGTTTCTCATCAGAAGTTTCTGTAAATGTAAATGTGATGTGATGTTTTTACTTCTTTTCCGCAGCGCCAGCGCAGGAATCACAGCAGATCACTGAGCAGATCGACAATGCACATTTCTTTTCTTTCCATACGCTTTCTTAAAAAATTTAAAGTTAATGCAGCAGCTGTTTTGAATTATGGGCGCAAATAAGAAACTGGAATTAATTTTATTTGGCCTAATGTGAAAACAAACGTCAAAGTTTCTATTGTTGGATTTCGAAGCATTATATAGAAAGCACGTTTTACCGGCATAATCTGATAATTTATCTCGCTTACAATTTTATTTCAGTATCATTCCATGCTTGCTGTTGACAGAATATTAGTGTGATTTCGCACCTTCTTTCATTAAACTCTTTACGCCTCTGTGCGGTTCAGTTTTGAAGTTCAGGCCGCCAGGAGTATTACGTTACAGTGCAATTAAGTCTTATGCGAGCTTGAAGCTCGCACAAGTTAATTTGCGTAAAATTTTTCTCTCACCAAAGCTCGTCATGTATGCATATTCCTGAGCTGTATTTCCGAATCTGCCATGACAAAACTGGTCAAATTTCTGGTTAATGTGTTTGTTGATGTCACTCCTGCATGCCTAAAACTGTTGTCTGTAGGTATGATGTCACTTTTAAATATATAAAATCTATTTTCTACAAGTATGACGTATGAGAAACAGAGCAAGCAAGAATTAGCTGCGCGCTTATATTCAATTAAAATCAAGCTCTTGACACCAATGCATAATAATCAAACTTAATCATATAACTTTTTAAATGTAGATGAGTTTAAAGTAAATTGTACAGCTGCTGACCTACTTTTATGAAATATTTTGAATTGAATGAATATGTAATTAAGTTTATAATTTGTAATTGTTAAAAAAACTTAAAAATCGCGATTGAATGGTTGCTGTATTTGTTTTGATTAAACTATTATTTCTTGAAGAAAACTAATTAAAATAATTTTTATAAAGCAGAGGTTTTATTACTTCCCAAAGTAAAGGGGTGTCTGTTGTGAAGTAGGAAGGTACCAACAAATAGACATATTTTAACTTGTGTTGGAGGCACTTCCTTCCTTCAGGCAAATGTTCCTCTAGAGAAATTTTTGAAACTCGAAAATTATTTCATTCTGCATCTTCACATTGGCAGGTTTGTGACTTCTTGGAAAAGTGTGGCCTCCACAGGGAAGCAATCCAGCTTCTTGTAAAAAAAGAAAGAGTAAGGTGCTAAAATGCGATAATTCACGCTCTAAAAAGTTGTTGCTGTTTTTTGTTTTTCTTTTATAACACAAATAGCATTTAT
The DNA here is from genome assembly GCA_028564885.2 of Zoanthus sanctaehelenae. Classification (NCBI taxonomy): domain Eukaryota; kingdom Metazoa; phylum Cnidaria; class Anthozoa; order Zoantharia; family Zoanthidae; genus Zoanthus; species Zoanthus sanctaehelenae. The sequence continues at coordinate 2,644 of JAOTRI020134225.1, forward strand.
TAACAAGTTCGGATTATACTTTTTTTGAATAGGTAAATACAATGGAAGTCATGAAGAAGCAGGCTAAATTGGATGACAGTCTCCTAAATGTTACTTCAAGGATACCTATTGGGATCATATTAAAAATCAGGAAAGGAATCTAGTCAGGCACACATAAAGGTAATTCTAATCTTTTAAGCTATCTGAGATTAAGCAGTGTGCAATGTTTCTGGCAGGGAACTTTGTCTAAACCAGAGGAGATAATTATAGCCCCTAATTAGAGTCGACTGTTGTCACTGTTCAGTATTTGCCCCAAGAAGTGTGCACAAGGAGCTTAAACCAACTCAGTAAGTTTCTTTCTTTAAATGCTTTTCCATTGAGTTATTGAATCAGTAAATAATGTTGATGTCGGTGATACAACGACAAGCCTTCCCGGCCTACGGGTTCACGCTTAAACGAGTTTTTATAAAAATGACTTGTGTTTTAATTATCTTGGAAGGTTAGAAACATTGAAAGTTCGACAGTGGCAGCTACTAATGAAATTCCACCAAAGACACAACAGTTGGAAGTTATAATTTGCCTGTGTTTAGATTAACCAGTACACCGGTGCATTAATTAGCCTGTGTTCTAGACTAATCAATACACCCGCCAGGGTTGGAAATAAAGAAAAACAGATTGATAGGTGATTTTATGTAAAGGTGCAAATCATTACACCCCCACCCCACCCTACAAATCGCTTATTGTACGATATTGATAATTATAATTGTGTTGTTATCGGTCAAAAATGCTTTAAATAATGTTTTTTAACCTTTTATAGGTGAAGATAATTCACCAAATAATAAAAAAGGAGCAAAAGGAAACAGATTCTTGTAGTAAGAATGACAAAAAGGAGCCCAGCAAACGGAGATTATCCAGCTTGCAAAAACAAAAATCGATGCACAAAATGTCAATTATTACTGGAATGCGTTCAATAAAACCATTCACAGAATGGTTACTGAGTTTCGAAATGCTGGCAAGGTAAAATCTGTATTTGAAATTAAAATTGTAAAAGGGTACTCTACTTTGCGGTTAATTTTATGCAAATATAGTTCTATTTAATTTTTTAACACTGAGTATGGCATAGTTTAAATGGTCAGCATGTATATAATAAAAATTATGTTGTTTTTATTTTGATAGTGGGAGGGCTCTGGAGCACTCAAGTTCTGTGGACGTTCCTAATGCAGAGTTAACAGAAGCAGCAAAAAAATTAAAAAAAAATATAATAGGAAATAAACTTAAGCTTTTTACACCATAATCTCTTACAATCTCCTATTTCATCAAAATGTTTTGAGTAGTTAAGTGTATGGTACAAATAATTTGTATGCTCAAAATTCTATAGTTATAAAAAAATTTGCAATAAAAAAAATTATATTTGAATTACTTGGGGCTTTACAATGGGGCAGTTTTCTGACAGAGCCATACAATACACAAAGAAGTATTTCCATCAAGTGTCATTTTTATTGTACAAACTAATTAAGCAATTTTTATCACTGCAAACGTTTTCGGTTGATAATGAAATAAATATTTCACAGAGAGTTATGAAAAAATGTTGCCACAAAATTTAATCCTATAAGCCATAATTTAATAACAACGATCAAAATTTAATAACAAAGATCAAAATTTATCAAAGAAATAAAGACGCCTAAAGGTGAAGTAATAGGAGCAACATTGTTGCAATACAGGTTGGAAAGTAAAGTTGCGCGTATTACTACTTACAGGAATAATAATAATAATAATAATAATAAATACATTTTTAACAGGGTAACTACATCAGTTATGAAACTGCTATCAACGTAGACCCTGTGATACTTGGAAAAAAATTATATACTACGAGTGCATTAATCTAAAATCTAAATCTAAAATCTAAAAAACAGGCAGTCCAACATTTATGAACTACAATCCCTATTAAAAATAGTAGTTCCTTTATAAAAGAAGGCAAGTTTTGTATGTTCTACTTTAATTCGTTCTTGATATAATAAAGAACAATATCTAGTTAAATGGTCATGTACATTCATGTGACATTTAGTAAAATAATTCGTAAAATACTCCGATACATTTCCATTAATACATTTCTGTACCAGTTTCAAATCATGTTTTTCACGTGTTACATGCAAAAGCTCCCAACCCAAACGTTGCAATAAAAGATCACTAGACAGCTCACCATATACATAGAAAAAACATGTTATGCGACAAAATTCATTGTTGCAGTTGCGCTTGTTTCTGTCTTTTGATTAGTCAGTTCAGAGAAAGCATATGGCAGCACTTTCGATATTATTCCTGCTAGAAAAAGAAAAAGAAAAACGTGGAAGAGAAACAGAATAATTTATAAGAGACACTGGATTGCTCGTCTTACAGAGAGGGGAGTTTACCCCCTACTGGTACGAGAGCTTGAAGTTGAAAATCGAAATGCGTATCAAAATTTTTTTGGCCTTTCAAACGAACAGTATGGTTTATTGTTGAAAAAAGTAAGACCAATTATCCAAAAAAAATCCCAGCTTTTCCGCATCTGCTTAGTTAGAAATATCATTGAAGTAGATGAGCGAGTAGCAGTTACTCTGAGGATCCTTGCAACTGGTGAGAGTTTTCACTCATTGGAGTTGTCTCTCCAGATAAACAAACAAGAAATCTCCAAGATTGTCGACAAAACATCGAAAGCCATGTATGAAGCTTTAGCTTCTGAATACTTTAAAACACCATCATCAGAAAGAGAATGGGAAGAAATTGCGAGAAAGTTTAACCAAAGATGGGAATTCCCCAATGGAATTGGTATCATTGGTGGCAAGCAGATTCTTATTAAACAGCCGGCAAAATCCGGCTCTTATTATTGTTATTAAAAAGGCAATAACAGCATTGAGTTGCTAGCTGTTATTGGGCCAGACTACCAGTGTATCTGGCTCAATGTAGGCAGCAGTGGTCGTTCCTCGGATTCAGGCATTTGGCAAAGATCAGACTGCTGCCCTCAGCTCTAGTGATAATCCTCTCGCCTTCATAAACCACAACCTTTACCAAAAAGAAAACAGCTAGTACCTTTCATTCTTACAGGTGATTATGCTTTTGCACTGACCCGAAATATGATGAAGCCACTCTCTCAATCTGGTCTGGATAATGAGCAACGAGTCTTAACTACAGAATGCGGCGCATTTTCGAAAACTGCTTTGGAATTATTGCCAACCGATGGAGGGTATTTCGATCACCTATAGAACTTTCCCCGGGGACTATCATCAACTTGGTCTTGTCAGCATTGAGCCTACACAGTTATTTGAGGTAAATTTCTTCAACATCCAATGTGATCTGAAAACTAACTTTAATTATATAAAAATTCCTCTGTTTTACTTAACATAATCATTCCGATGTTTTATGCTTTTGATCAAAATAGACAAAAAAATTATGATACCAGATATATTTTCTTATTTTAAAATATTTTGACATCCAGAAAATCACTACTAGACCATCTTAGCTGAGCAATGCAAATTTTACGATGTTGCATTCATAACGCAAGACGAGTTCTTATATTTTTTTTCATAGTAAAACACTGTTTAACTATAAAACTAAGCAATAAAGTATTAATTTGACAACGTAGTATAGTAAAATCTAATTAATTATTAAGAACAAATTTAATAAGAGCAATTCAGTTTGAATTGGTTCATTAAATTAAAACAATTTACGAATAATCTCAGGCTAAAAATTTTTATTAAATGGTAACTCTGATTTTCAGTCAATGACCGAATTTCAAGCGTTCTGATTGGCTGAACTTAGGTCAATAAGCTACCGTACAGACTTTTTTGACTAACGGCCTTCAAAAGTCAAAACAATGTCCAGTGAATTTTATTATCCATTCGAAATTACAAATATTGAAGATTTTAACAGCGCAACTGACTCTAGAAAAGTGCTACAAGAGGCATTAACTGAAAATAAAAACCAGGAAGGTAAGGCAGAGCCTGAAAACTTTCAGTGAATGGAGTTTGTGGACGCCTAAAAGTCAAAAAACACTTCAAACAAAACAAAGAGTGACATAAATACCTGGGAAAGGTTCTGTGCAAGCGTTGGCGAAGTCCGCAGATAGTGTGAAATTCCTCCTGCAACTCTGAATGAGCTTCTCAGCCAATTTTTTGTTAAAATACGGGAGAAAAATGGCGCCGAGTACGAGCCCGATACATTGACGTCCCTACAGCGCACTATTATGGGAAGTTAGAAGAGCAAGATTCGAAATTTAACATGTTAATTGGCAGAGTTTCAGTGGTCCAGGGTTGCCTTGTATGTCAAAAGGAAAGAGCAGGATGATCGCCTGTGAAACACAGCAAGTTGTGCCTCAGTTTAGTGACGCCAGCAGGTAACTGTGGTAAGGAGTAGGCGTAATTTATTGTGATGCCTTCAATAAACCCATCTTCAATTTCAGTTAACAAAGGGTACAAGAATGGATTAAGAGATACAGGTCGTTTATCTGGCAATAAGTATACAGGTACAAAGCCAACTACATAAATTTCAGAGTTTTGCTGTCTATTCTTCTTACACATATTGGGTATCTGTACCTCTATTGCTTCATACCCATGGTTGTATTTACCATCAAATGGTTGAAATACATCCCAGTGAGCAATGCAAGCAAGATTTCGTGAATCCCATGTGTTTTTTTAACTATGTACTGAAATGTCTGGTGAGAAGATTGACATGTTGTGAGTTTCCTTTCTTCACTGTCACAAATATCTGGAGAAGTTTCAATGTCCTTTGCCGAAATGACAGTTGAACAGTTCACACACTTAGTAGGAAGTTCCCACTCTTTCTCTGGATTCCAAAACCACTGTAGCTCAGCAAATCGCTTTCCATCCCATATTTCTTTTTTGCATTGGAAACCCCAATCTTTACGGTTTTCCTGTTCTAGTCAGTGTTCTTTCTCTTGCCATTGTGAAATCATTTTCTTGCACATTTCAGGGTCAGATGTCCACAGGTTAATCTTGGGTCCTAAGCCAAGATAGTACAAAGAAATAGACCCCTTATGATGGCAGTGACGGCACATTTCGTTTTCTGATGACATGATTCCATAGTGGCACCGATGACTCTCATCCAAACAAATGAAGTACTTTTTGGCATCTATGTAACCAACTCTGTGTAATAACTGTTCCGCTTCGTTCCACCACAGGTTTTGAAAATCTTCAAATGCCATACAGATAATTTTTCCCCATTCTAAATGTCCTCGACCCCTATATTGGATATTTACAATTCACATTAAAGATGAAGTGCATCAAGAGTGGCTCCTACTATGTTTTCGTTGACCAGTCTTTCTTGGTCTTCCTTCGCACTTTGTTCATTCAAACTACCATCACCCAAACCATTCTCATTACCAGCATCTGAACAACCTTTTAAATCTGTCTCAGAATTAATATTTGCTTGTGGAAAAAAATGGGCAACTGCAAAGTTGTTTTGCAGCGATACTTCCTGCAAGCTTCTTGTAGTTGTTCTGTGTATAAATGCAGTTAATCTTGAAACGGCTTCGCTATTACAATCATTGCATCCGCAGTGATGTTTTTTCTTGATCGTCAAAGTCGTCACAGTAACACGCCATAATATCGCAGTTACTTTCATCTTCATTTCGAGTGTCTGCCGCTATTTTCGTTCTGAACAACCAAGTAACCGAGCCTGCATACTGTAAGGCAGTTCTACTCTACAGCAGTTCGTGAGCCATTAAGACGTGCGCAAGAGGTTCGCGCCATTTCTCTCACCTTCTCTCTTGCAGATGATGAGTATAAAACAAACGTCCAAAAAAATGCCACAAAATTTTACAGGTAATTAAATAGGCAATTCTCTATCCTTTTTATTTGTTAACTGCTACAATTACCCAGGGATTTTACACTTCATTATCTTTCATTATGCCAAAATTTTCATTTCAAATTGGAGTTCCGACGACGATGTGTCATGGCTGTTATCAAAAAATTTCTCGAGGGAACTCGCAATAAAATTCGAAGGTAAGAATTGAATCAAGGTCTTAGAATCAAAACTAAAATTATTTATATTATCCAAACTGTTAGAATGTTGTATCTGCACAAAATATTTCTATTCTGTGGTATTTTTACGTTCAAGGCGATCATTACAATGTTTGCAGTTTTGCGTGCAAAATTTCATGAATGCGAAGGTCCATTATAAGTTTGGCAAAATCCGACATTAAATGATTAATAACTACCAGCTGCTGCAAAATTTACCAAGTTCCAAAGTCCAAACAAACATTTCAATTCAATTACATTTCTATGTTTTTTAATTTACAGTTTTTTATTTATGTTGTCATTTCAATACAAGTCCCATTCTTATCTGTGTATTTTGCAGGTCAAAACATCATGGGTAGACTATCTGTCATACCTTTTGGACAATGGAGGGAATCTTCAAATATCACTACTTGCCCAGATGGAACTCCAACTCAAAGTTTCAGATCAAATCGATCTCAAAAGCACCTTAGTACCCTGTTGGGTAAAGCCTTAAATTAAAAGAAAAAATCTTAAGCGTGCTAAAGCTGCACTGCGCGAGGCTTTAAAAGGCATTAAATTTCAAATAATACTAAGTTCTAAATTCAATCAACTTTTGAAGATTGCTAAAAAAGATGTATTTTCTATAAATCAGCTGCATTCTTATCTTTTCAAGAACTTTACATCGTATTTTTTGCACTATGAACCTGCCACTATCAAAAAAGATTACATTTTCTGTTTTTGTGTTCCAATTCATTCTTAATAGGTTTAAAACTGTTGGTATTAAAAGCTATTGACAAAGGTCTTAGCTTTGTTGAGCCCTGAGCTGCAGGAACTCTGTTTTAAGAGTTGGAAATAAGTGTACCTTTTGGTTTTTTAGGTGCTAGAAAATGCAATCATTACCCAGGACACAAACCAGCTGGAAATGGGAAACTTTCATTAACTGCTAGCAAAGGTGTCGACCAAAGCACAAAGGCCGTGTGAGTTTTTCTAATTCTTCGAGGAAAACTATATACTTCAGTATAGTATTGTATCTTATGGAAAACAGTACTTTTTGAGATATTGAAAATTAGAAGCATTAATAATGGGCAAAGTCATGTTAACGAGTAGTGGTTGAACTTGTCTTGTCCTTTCCATAGTTTGAATAATTTTTTTCCTAATTTCCAGGACAAATTTCCAAGCACTTCCAAAAACTCAGATGTTTCTGTATCTCAACATTTCAAAGAATGTCTGAAGACTTCAAGATGTTCTTTAAGATTTTCTGTAATTTTCCTGAGGATTTTCAGAAAAGAACAAACATCGAAATCCTTTCCACCATGCTCACTGATTTGTCTTAATAAGACTTCCAAATTGTTTTATATGCTATATGTAACGGTCTACAGTTTTCAACATTTTCTCAAGCATACATTTGAGCTATACACTGGGAGGAGAGCTAAAACAAATGCACTTTCAAAAACATTGATGCTTTGCATTTCCACCTATGTTAGAATGTCAAAATGTTTTATATGTACACTTTCAGAAAGAGGCAGGGAGACCTAAAAGAGTACAGTTTTTACACTTGAAAAAATGTCAAAAACTGAACAACTCCATTTTACATCGATAAAAGTACATACAAGTAAATCATAAACACTGGAACTTATTGTACGCCATGGCTGCTATGTCAAGTTTTTCAGCACATGCCTTCATATGCTGCACACAATGTGTCACTAAATTTGCAATCAATGGTACTTAAAAGATCACCTTTTTCATCAAGGGTCTCACCATAACTTTTTTAACAATCACAACTTTGTTATTACTTTGATTCTTCTCATTTTGTAACTTGCTCCATTTCAGGAGATCACGGATAAAAAGAGCAACTGAAGTTGCATTCCCCGGGGATAATATCCCCACTTCTTTGTAAAAGAACTGGGGCCAGAAAAAAATTTATCTCCAACTTTTTTAAATTTATTTTCTACTAAAGACAGATAAAAATATTAATGTACAATTTGTTTATAGTTAAATTTTACAATACCTTTGTTACAAAACTAATGTATGAACAAACTGGTCATATAGCAAGACATATAATTATTGTAGTTATTTTGTAATTTCAGTAAAATTTTAATTTTAATTATAAATTTAAATTTTTTAACTAGTTATATTTTTTTTCTAAGAAGGTATTTTTTTTCTTACAAGTTAATTTTTTCTAACTAGTATTATTCAATAGATGGATAATTAAAGTAGTTGCAACACACCAGCCCCTTATAAACTGAAATCATCTATTTTGCTACGTGATATCCTACTGGTTTTCATGCAGTAATTTAATAGCAGGACTTTCTCAAAACCAGCCAGCAGATGGATCATTAAGCTGCACTTCCTTCAATAATTAATTAACTGCTTCCTTCATGGTCACTATTGATGTTCCTACACGTCAGGGTTGCCATAGTTGTTCAAAACCCTGTAAAGTCCTGGAATTGGCAACAGAAAATTCCAGGTCCTGGAAACTCCTTGAATTTTGGTAATGGTCCTTGAAAATCCTTGAATGGGTAACATTGTTCACCTTTAACTGCAGAAAATCATCAAAATTGGCATTACCGGGTGTTATACGTTCAATATTACAGTGCTTAAAAACAAAAACGGAGGATGGATTTTTCCCCCAGAAGCAAATCTTGTAAAGCTCGTTGCTGAACAAGTATACAAAACAACATAGTATTTTTATTTTGTACAAAAGGATTTAGAATTTACTCGAAAAGTTCCTGGAAAGTCCTTGAATTTCATATCCAATTAACAGTGGCAACCCTGACATGTATATGTATGGTACACCTATTAATATTATCTAAGCAGCCTATTCTTCTAACATTTTGAGAAAGCTGGATGTATGGTAACTAACAACAAAGTAGTGTGTTGTTTCTAGATTTTGCCTTGAGCATTGACAAGAGGTAGTACTGTAGAATGATACACTCTCCCCCCCCCTCCACCTTACCACTACCTTGTCAAGTCCTCAGATGAAAAAACATGTTTTGATATGTTTTTTTGTGTGTAAGGACTCTTCTGGGGATGGGCTTCAAATGATATTCCATTGAAATTTTTTCTCTGTATTTGTTAAGTGCATTTGGGGAACAAAGCAATACTTGAAACATTCACTCATGTATTAATTTGATAACTTTATTTCAAGTGCAGAAGGTATCCGCTCACGTATGAGTGTGTTGAATGAGAGGAAGCGGATGGTATCCCTAGGGCAAACCTATGAGGTAGGGTATTCTAATGGATTTTTCTTTTTCAGTGAACTCCACAATGCAGTATCCCAGTCACAAGTTTTCTTGTTGATATAACTATCTAGCTCTTATTTCTAACACGCTAGGTTCAAAAAACAAAAAGCATCTGACAGTAAGCCTGAAATATGCACACCACCTAAGAAACAAAGAAGGCTTGTAGATGATAACAGTACTAGTACTACAGGTCACAAGGTTTCTGAAGGAGCCACAGATGGTGAGTGGTAGTTCTAATATCCTTCAATAATCTTACTGGTCAATAACTTTGCAGATGTCTAGTTGACCTCATTCCCAAGGCCACATTTGTTCTGTTCTGCTGCAGAAACAAAGGGCTCTGGTATATATAAACAACAGAGTAGTACTTTAGAAGTAGGAGGTTTATGTACATGACTGACAAAAATCGCTTTGAGCAAAAAGAAACAATGGCGTCGCGACAATTTGCCGAAGTTCAGGGCCAAGAAATTGAATGTTTAATTGAAAAAGCAGTTCCAGAAAAGGCAAAAAGCAACAAAATATGGAATGAAAAGTTTTAATGGTAAGATACATGTATATATGTATATTTGATATACAATTTCATTCAACAGAAACATGTTTTCTCCCAACGAAAGCTGAAATTTATCAGTTGAAATGAAACTTTGTAAACACAATAAAACATTCTTTCGTAAACGTTTACTCCACATTTTTTTGCAATGAGAACAGAGTAACTTTTTTCTAAAACAATTAAACTACTCTACAGAAGCCGGGAAGGGCCATACACCATTTTCTAGTTTTGTAGCTCCACTTTTTTTTTGCCGCTCTACTTTATTTTTCTGCCGCTCTACGTTTTTCCTGCTGCTCTATTTTTTTTTCCTGGCTCTCTACTTTTTTGTCACATCTATGGCCAACGGATAACGTTCTGAGATCACGTGACTACGACTTCGAGACACGATCATGGCTTCAAACAAGAGCACAAAAGAGGTAAATTTTCTTTTGATTAAAGTTTTCAGACTTCAAAATTATAATTTATAATATTTTTTTGCACAGGTTGTCAAGTTTTTACGTCAAAGGAACGTTTCAGAGAACGTGATGAAACGCTTCCAGGATGAAAAGGTATGACTGTACCGAATTCACATTTAAACCAATCTTTTTATAAATTATTTTTTAACGGGTTAATGTTAAATTTAGCCGTTTCATTCAACTCAATTATAGCTATTAAAGTGTGGGCTCAAAAGTATGATCTATTGGTATTATTTGTCTCTGAATTTTGTTAAATTTTCGTCCAAAACCATAATTACTTTTTATTGGCCGATCACGAGTCTTCTGACCTTTAATAATTAAACTAGCGGTAAGTGCGGGCGGGAAACTGAGAAAGTATTATTTGAGGAAGGCACACAACACCCTTAGTTGAAAATTTTTAGGTTTTTAAAAAACAATACTTTTAGTGCTAACCACAAGCCCCCAAAATTATCGATTTTAACACTGATAGTGATAGCATATAAAGATGTATTTTAACACCAAAGATTTTTTCCCACAGCGCAATTCAGTAGTTCGTCATTTCCTGTTTAGCTCATGTGCTACTTAAAATATAAATTGCTATGTTGTTGTAATTTTGTAAATTCCCTGAAGGTTGCTATATACAACTGAAAGGGGGTCGGGAAAATACAATAACTTACAAAATCTCGAGTCTTTGCACTGATTACTGGTTTAAATCTATAAAATATTGCTTTAAAAACAATCTAGACTCCACTTGGAGATAAGCAACTGTAGAGTGATCGTGTACCACAATCTGTCAAGCAAGCTCCTATCAAGTCGTCAAACGAACTTGTCAAAACATTTCATTCATACTCAGTGGAAGACGAAAAAAAGTCTCTCTACCCCCAGTTTAGATACATAGTGCGCATGCGTTCAGATTAGTGCTGCGTGCTCCTTTTGGTCACCTGCAATAATAATTTGAATGGAATGAGTGAGTGGAATCATTTCAAGATACCGCAAACTGTGATAGAGAAAATATTTTATTTAGTGTAATATGTTTATTATTTTTGACAGCTTGCTTATACATAAACTGAAATTTGAAATTGAAATTGTGTTCTATTTAATTACCCACAGATCAATCAATTACATGAGATTATTATTTAATCCAAACAAGTGTCATGCTCTGATTGATTGACCTGTGGGTTAGGACCACACAACAAAACAATAGCTCTACAATTTGCACATTTATGCATTATTTATTTTTTTAAGATGGATGGAATGGCAAAAAAACAGTCAAAAGATGCAGATTTAGAATAAGTGGGGCTACTCAAAAAAGGGGACATTTTGGCTGTAAAGGCCTTCTGTGATGAAACTGGTTCAACACAAACAAAAGAAGATAGAGAGAAGGGTCATTGAAAAGGTAAATTGCTTGCAGAATTTCTTCACACTAGTGGTGTAAAGAAAAATGGCAAAAAGAAGAAACCATCTAAAGAGATTCTCAAAGAAAAACCTAAAAAGAAAAAAAATTCAATTAGGATGGAAACATCTCAACAATGCCAAAAGGAAATATGAAACTGTACACTTAAGATATGGTGGGGGGACAAGAAGCTTTGATCTTCCACTCTCACGTGACAGATTAGATATCATTTCTGCTGGATCAAGTGTGCATTTTCCCGACAATAAATGCATGTATGGAACATCTCAAATATGAGGATTAGTCTTGGCGACTACACAGGTAAAAAAATAACAAGTGAAAAATTCTTCTTGGAGAACTACATTGAAACTAGCTGTTGAGCCACAACGCAAAAGAAAAAGAAATAAGTGACACTTTGTTTTTGATGCTAAAAGTTTTAAGTATTGAATCTGATAACTTGAAATTGTTGTACAAAAGTGAAACTCTAACTTCAATTGCAATTTTCTCAGTTTTTGTTTTTCACAAAGTGCTTCTTGTGCCCACAAGTAAGAACAAGTTTATCTATCACAGCAAAATTTGGAGGTTTTGTTCAGCATGTAATAAGCTTCAACTCTAAGAGAGCAAATGACTTAGAACTTGATAGTTCCTAAAATAATAATTGGGGATTTTTGAAAAATTTTACAAAAATGGTTGCCATGGCAACATTGTGTATCATTAATTTTGTACTATAAAATAGCACTTTTCAATCTGACGTCACAAGTAGGTCACGTGCACAACTGGTTGGCAAGAACCAAAAATAAATATGGCCGCATGAATGCGAAATTTCGCATCAAAAACACATCCACTGCTTCAGTTTTATTGTCTTTCCATCTGTTGTTGGAGTAGTTTTCATGGTCAAAATGGTAGTTAGTTGTTGTGTTGATGATTGTACGCAACGATACAAAGCAAACTCTTCCATATCTTTCAATCGGTTTCCGAAGAGTGACCCAGAAAGACGCTCTGGGAAAATGCTCTTAAAAGAAAGGATTGGAAACCTAATGAAAACTCGCGGGTTTGTGGACTTCATTTTATAACAGGTGAGTAAAACTACTCAGATCAAGTTTTTTTTTCCTTGCGAAACGATAAATAATTCATCGAATAAGCTTAAAATGCCAACACTGACATGCAAATACACAAAAAAATTACTGAATGTACTAGTTTTATATTTCTACACGAGTTGGGAATAATATGATAAAATAAAATATATTTGGCACAGACGTGCCCTGTTCAGTGTAAAACCAGAACTATACGAAACACAAAATAATTTATCATTCATAATAGGTAAACCAAGCCTTGATCCAAACAACCCTGACTATGTGCCATCGTTGAACCTGGGGTACAGAAGTAAGTCAGATACTTCAAGTGAAACCAGGATGGAAAGACACACTAGATTCCTGCGGAGATCAAATGCTAATGAAAGAAGAGTTGATGTTGACGTAAACAAAGTTTTAGTGTCAGAAGATGGAAATGATGCTGATGATGAAAACTCACCTGAACCAGAACAGTTATTAACTGACAGGAGAAAGAGCCAAGAGCCCTCCACCAATACTTTGTATGAATCTTATATAAAAGTGTGTAATGAGAACAAGATGTTAATGTCCGAACTTGTTCACTTGCAAGAAGAAGTCAAATACTTAAAAGAAAAGTTAGCTGACAGGTCATTTGGGCAGCAGTTTATAGCAAGAAAGGAAAAAAATGCTAGAACCAAGTTCTTTACTGGGATACCAAATTACAATGCTTTCCTACGGCTTGTAACATATTTGTCTTCTGCATTGCCACAGTCATCAACATTATCTCCTTGAGATGTCTTGCTTCTTATTCTCATGAAACTCCGATTGAATTTGAAGATGCAAGATCTAGGATATCGTTTTGCCATCTCCGTTAGTAGGGTATCTCAGATAATTCAAGCTGGATTACCTAAAATAGCCGACAAACTTTTATTTTTGGTGAGATGGCCTGATAGAGAACAAATAATAAGAACGCTGCCTAATGTTTTCAAAAGCTCATACCGATTTAAAAATTGTAGAGTTATCATTGATTGCACCGAGATTTTCATTGAACGTGGTGAATCTTAACCTGCGTGCTTTAACTTGGTCAAACTATAAACACCATAACACTTTGAAAATATTGGTTGGAATAACACCAACCGGATCAATCTCATTTGTTTCCAAAGCATTTGGAGGTAGAGTTTCAGACAAAGTAATAACTAATAAATCAGGGTTTTTAAATCTTCTTGAACATGGAGACCTAGTTATGGCAGATAGAGGTTTTCTGAGAAACTAGCAGCACATGGAGCTACTTTAGCTATACCAGCTTTTACTAAAGGGAAGAAACAGTTGAGTTGTTTGGAAGTTGAGTCCACCAGAAGACTAGCCCGCATTCGCATTCACGTTGAACGGGCAATGGAACGAATTAAGAACTTTTCTATTTTAAGAACTATTCTTCCAATTTCCTAAGTTGCTCAGGCAGACAATATCATAATGATTTGTGCTGCATTATCCAACTTGCAACCAAAGTTAATTTCGTAAACGTGATAGAAAAATTAATCATCAATCTAAAATAAAAAAGACTTGTAAGTAGGTAGTACTAAAGAATTTGTTGAAGTGTATTAAACACATACTGTATATAGGTCCAAACGTTAGTATTGTAATGCCTCGTCTGGTCAGAATGATTTCTATTGTCAGAGGGAATTCTGTAACTTAATAATGCTTTACTTCAGCCATCTGCCACCCCTAATTCTCTAGCATTTGATATCTAGAATAAAATATCAAAGATGAACATCATCTGATTTTAAAATTTATGTTTCAATCACTTAACAACTAAATTTTATTTCTCACAATAATTAAAGTAATTCAGGATACTGTAACCTAAAGTTTGTGTTTATCATATTGTCTTTTTGAAAATCTGCCTGAAATATTTGTTTTGTACAATACTGGTCTGTTAATATGTAAGTTTATTTTACTCAATATTATTTCCACTTGTTGCTTGGCAACCTGGACAGTACCATTGCCCTTTTGGTTTACGTCTTACATTCACACATGCGTAATGGAACCAAGATATTTCACAAGACTCATTGTCACATTGGATCATTTGCCATATTCTGGTTTATTACAAACACAATATGTTAATTCTTTATTTTCGTTTTCATTCCCTTCAGCTTCATTAGCTCTGCTTAGATCTTCACCGAGCCTTCTTGAAATGATCTCTGGTAGCAAGAATGAAAAGAAAAACTTCTCACACTTTCCAACTACTGCATCAATATATTTTTTATCAAAAGGGATGCACTCATTGATCACTATGTCCTTATTTGTGTAAACGACAAAATCAGCACAAGAAAGTTTATTTGCATACATCTGAATCTGGATTTGTGTGTAGTATTTGTGATTTTCTTTGAGATACCCATCAGCATTCAAGCAAAACTGGTTATCAATGTCTGCAGCTCTCAAAGGGCTGACATCTTTGTATTTGAATGGACATTTAATCTCCACAACACGAGGTAAGTGGCAAGAACATGATGCAATTCCATCGGCTGATGCACCAATAAATAATTTCTCAGATATCATAAATCCGGATAATTTACACATAAAATTTTGGTGTTTTGTTTTCATTATGCTAATGTACTTATCCCTAGCATTACCTTCATTATCTATGCCCCATTTGACTGCTTTTTGTTTAAGTAGGTTATAATCTTTATACCCCATTACATTGCATATCAAATTGTTGCAGTTTGACTCAGGCTTTTTCTTGTACACATCATGGGCCTTGCTTGCTGTAACACGGCCTTTGCGGTGTTCAAACCATAGTTTATTTGTAGACTGCGACCTGGTTACTTCTTCTAGATTTTTAATTTGTTCCAAAGAGATCTTAACTTGAGACCATAATTTATTTCCCTCTGTTATGAGATCTGATTGACACCTATCTGCATACTGATCAGAATATAAATGGGTCAAGAGATCTGGTAAATTCAAGGCATCATCTGTTTCTGATGCTGTGTCTGTTTCTTCTGGATCTAACTTTGGAATAGTTGTGAAAAATACTGCATTAGGGACTGCCTCTTTTAAAGTTTCCAACTCAGAGGTACTTGGCAGTTTAGTTTTGCTGCTAAATGATACCAACTTAACATCCTTTTTTCGATTTCTCTTGACAAGAACATAAAATTCAGCAACGGACCTTGGATTAATCTAAAATGTCAATTATAAATTTTATTATGTTTTAAAGCCCATATATGGCACATTTATTATTTCTGGTATTTTATTAACAAGCCCATAATGCTAAAAACGGGTTTCAAAGTGTTATATAAAGAAATTGTTAGAAACCCTTTTTTCTTGCTGAATTTGAACTGTTGAATTGAATTCACCTGCCTCCATTTCGTTTATTTTTTTTTATTTTCAGATCTTCAGATGTTACAAGGTTTGCAAACCAGTCCTTTGCCTGTGTGATTTATAGTACAATTTTTAAGCCAAAATTTCAAGTATTTAAAGCAAGAAAAAAAATAGTTTCAGAGCTAAAAACGTTTTTCAATCATGTAAGATTATTACCATCTATGTTCAATGATACATAGTTGGTTTAAGTATGCATTTATGGAGTAAATGAGGTAGTGGCTTTATTGAGCTGTTTTGGGTGCTACAAAATTTGCAAAGTACTCCATCAATAGTAATTAATAAATTAAACAGCAAAATTATTCAATTTGTGCATGATATAATGCAAAAAACAAATTTGAGTCATCACAGATGACAAAACTCAAGAATCTGACAGAAAGGTAAATCAATAAAATTTAAAAATTATTAGGGGTCCTAATCTTGGCCTACACTGGGATTAGTATTTTGAAATATTTCCATTGGCATTATTGTAGATAGATATCTGAACAGACATAACTATAATGCTGCTGAAAAAAAAAGCAAAACAGTTACTGTTCTTCAGCAGGATGCCCAAATTGTGTGCAAAATTTTCGACAATTGGTTTCGGCTCCATTAAGGCAATGGACACGTAAAGAAATTGTTTTGCCATCCAATTGCCGTATTGTGTTATAAAAGGGAGTATTATCCAATCACAATGACTAAACGACAAGTGACATCAACCCGGGTTGAAAAATTTTTGTTGCCTATTAGGGCAACCAAAAAAGAAAACAATTGTTTTCTTTGAATACTTAAAACTAATTTTTGAATGTTCAGAAAAAATTCCAAGTCACAAACGGGAATCCAACCCACAAACTTCTGAATACTGGTCTAACTCTCCATCCAATCCTAAGAGTGCTCAAAAGCATACCAATTGGCTATTTTATACTTACATCTTTTAAAAAAGTTTTATTCCATTTGCATGCTTCAGATGTACATGAAGACTTGTTAAGACCAAGTTTAACCGCAGCTTCCACTTTAAAAAGTATAGCTGCTATATGACTGCAAACTTCTCCCAACCCAGCCATGCAAGTACAATGCGCATAATATACGCTTGCATCTTTTTTGTGCAAGCAAACCCAGGCTTGATGTGACTTGTCGTTTAGCCGTTGTGATGGGATAATACTCCCTTTTATAACACAATACGGCACGTTCTCATCAATTGGATGGCAAAACAATGTCTTTACATGTCCGGATAAGAAAAACTGATAAGCCTCTAAAGACTTGAATGCCTTCATTGACTCTTTCGTATAAATACCAGGAGTTTCAATAAGGTACAAGTAAATATCGCCGAATGTCACATCGGGCCAAAAACTCGTTTTGTCACTCCATCCGCCTTTAATGCCGTATGGATCAGGCAGCTGTTTAGTACACTTGTTGTACTGGAGTTTTTCCTTATAACGTAAGAATGAAATTTTATCTAATTCTTTAGTGTAATTTGAACAACTTGAAAGGAAATCAGGAGTAACCGAAGTACCAGTAGCCATGTTGCTTTTTGCCAACCATTCGCGTACGCATGCGTCAAAGTGACGTCAATGTTTGTAAACATTGGAAAGCGCTATAAAGATATGAAGTGCTCTGTAAATATAGCATCAAATCCACTCGGAAGAGTATAACTTATAACTGAAATTTTGTGATTCAAAAAATATTGTTTGTGAATAAATAATTGTGCCGGCGCTAAGCCGCACGTCTAGGTTTCGGTTGAGAGGGGTATCTGTCTCCCTATGTATCCTGCAGAGTTTTTTACTTCCAGTCGAAGGTGATGACACGCGCACGCTACTTTTAACACGCCGTGTCAACCGTGCCATTTGGCACGGGATATGCGCATATAAATGAGCGAAACAATGGGAAACACGGTACGTTTTGTTTTGACTATTTTAACACGGCCTGACAAGTCTTGGCACACCTTGACACGTCTTGACAAGGTTAACCTTTTATTTTTAGCATGTCAAAGTGCTTTTTGTAAGCTTCAGCCATGATAACATACAGTTAGTACTTGTGATTAATTTTTACGGTCGTACGGCTGTGAAATTTTCGTTGGACTACCAATATTAGTTTAGACTTTAGGCGTCCTTTGGACTTCTAAAACCAAACGCTTAATAATTTATTAATTACATAATTTCTGTACATCTCTGTTTAAAGATTTTCAGAAATGAATCTGGCCACAAGTACACACCGAAACCCAAAAGCTCACACCGAATTCCAAGAGCCCACACCATGGCGGTATGCTAATTGAGTAGAAGGGAATCAAAATTAGCCAATGAATGAGTTAATCAATTAAATTCCTCTAAAATTTAAAAAAATGGTTTCTTTGTTATTCTGCTTTTCCAAAATACAATTGCTCTTTAGTTCCAATATCCTTTGCGTGCCTTGCAAGTAAAAGACATTCGGTACCGTTTACTTCCATTGTTGCGACTTCTTTGAGAGTGTTGGAAATAATATACTGCTACTAAAAGAAACTTTTCTCGCGCCAATGTTAGAGCTCTAGACATAAAAAAACTACTGACATGGGTTTCTTTGCAGCATTTACTTACTTTATTAAGAATCTGTAAACAGGCTCAATGTTCTTATCATAGTCAACCGTGTATCACAAGCGCTTTGTTCACAATTTTGCAATCCATTTCATAAAACTAGGATATATGAATAAATTGCCTTTTTAGGCTCGAACTTTCCTCGTAGAAAAGTTCTGTTAAGGAGAACAGTCTTGACAGTCATGATTTCAATGAAAAATTGCGAATTCCCAACCTTTATTAATCATTATTCATAATAATTTAAAAAAATACATAGCATCTTCCTCTGCTCGCATATAGCTCTGCTAGTCGAGGCGAGCAGAGGACACTTGAATAGAAATTA
>JAOTRI020134226.1:0-11190 GCA_028564885.2 Zoanthus sanctaehelenae
ATCTCTGATGACCATACGAAACCAGCTTGTAGCAATAAAACAATGAATTATTCAAGTCTTTAAATACTCTTTTATTTATATACATTTATATACATTTTAAAATTCACACCCAATTCGCGCATTTGTTACTGAAGATGGCAAGAGACTTGCCGAAACATGTAAAGCATTAAAACTTTAGTATTTGTCTTAAGATTTATTGTGAATATACACATTAATATACATTGTGCCCTATATATATATTACAAGTATATATCTTACAAGTATAATTAATATAGGCTTTTATTGAACGGAACTCTTCATAATTTAGAACTTATTATACTATAATAATAAAAACATGGTATGATAACTGTTTCAAGTCTCTTTTGTCCAGGATTGTAGTTTATGTACCAGACTACCGGAAACTAGTTCGTTTTTACCTTGGTAGTCCCCTTTAAGTCATTGTTTGTTTATTGTTGTATGTTATCGTTCCCAATGGAATAGTTATCCCTGCTTTCCGGCTCTGGACCAAGAGTTATTCCGCAGAGATAGCAATGCAATAAGTCATCACTCTTTCACAAGCCCTCAAGTGTCACCTGTAGGAATACGCCCAAGACCAGAACTGCAACAATCCGTTCTCGTAAGTAGCTTTAAACGTTTGTGATGAAAAAGTAAAACTGCTGTCTGTGTTTCTAAAGAAACGTCTTCACTCCATCAAAGGACTAATATAATGATTAAACGTCAGTGCCTTTTTATTTGTTTTTTTTTACAACTTTTAGGATACTAGTGAGGTTCCCAGGAGTAGAGATATAGGACTCGAGGTCCCTTACAAGGATCTCACTCTTGGGATTACGGTTTAACGCCCTTATATCCGAGAAGATGCGGAAGTCTAACCATTTGCAGATGTTGGAGCAAAGGCAGCACTTTCTCCTCAAATACTTTAAGACCCTGAGTGTTGGTCCGGCCGGGAATCAAACGCGAGCTTCCTGCGCTCCAGACTGGCGCCTTACCAACTGGGCTAACCAGGTGGCAGTTAGTTGGGGTTTTAGTTGTTTTTTCTAAAACTTAGAGTCAACTAATACTCCGCCTCAAACAACTTTCCTATTTCTAAAATATATATTGTGTGTTACTCTGGCTTAAAAATTATAATTTTTCAATAAAAATATGGAAATAGAAAACTCGAAATAAAATCCCAACGTTTCCACTGTGGCTACAACATTCATTAGGGGTAAAGTGACAAGAAATAATTCTATGGCGCAAGATATAAAGGACAAAATGACTTGAAATATTTAATGAGAGCTAAGTTAGTTTGAAAAACTGAAATAATAACAATAAATGGTTACTTTGCAAGACATTGGTGACCCAAGCAATATCAAGATTTGGAAGCACACTGCACTATTTAACCTTTGAATACCTTCTTCATGCTATACCGCTGACAATGTCATTTGCGACCACAGTATCGGACTCTTTTTAAAGAGATGTTTTCGTTTCTACTTTTCATTTCCCATTGCGATTGATTAATTTAAAATTGAGTTAATCTACTATACCAATAGAATCAAACAAAAATAGGTTAGTTTTAGCTTTCAGTTTTCCATTAAAGGTCGGGAAAAGTCACGTTATTTCTGATGGCTGAGTTTTCCTTAATTAATATTAGCCGTTATCTTTTTTTTAACAGTGGGCAAAGAAGAATTCTTCGAGTCCTATTCAGTGGTCAAAGTAAGTTTGCATACTGTTGAATTAAAACCAGTCTTAACAACAACAATAGCGCAGTCCTCAATCTAACCGCAATTAATGTACTGCTTGTTGATAGAAAAAGACATTTGAAATTATTCTTCATCACATTAAAAGTTTTACCATAATCATGCAGAGCATATTGATTGTTGTAGGTATACTGGACGTGTTGTTTCACAAGATTCAAGAGTTTTGTCAAAGCACAATTTGACTCAATTCGTTCTAAGTTTTTGTTTGAGTTAACCTTTTCAGTCTTAGTCAGGCATCAATACCCATCTTCTCCCTGCATAACACATACAGAATATAGCATTTGGTAATGAGAAAGTAAGTATTGATCTAACAAAGCAAACTACGGAAGATTAAAAAAAATTCTCTCAAATTTGTTCAATGAAAAGTATGGACTCTAGTTGGGAGAATTACCCAATGCAAGTGGGACTGAAAGGGTGAACAATATATCTTTACATGTATGTTTATATGTAAATTAGTTTAAAATGTCTGTTGTTGTATCATAAGAATAGGATTTTTCACCTAATCTTGCTATTTCGGGGCAGACATGGTTGGCGCAGTTGGTAAGATCTCTGCTTTCCAACCACGAGGTCCCCAGTTCGATCCCGGCACTTTGCCGAGATTTGAATCTTTGTGTGGCCTTCTTTTCCACTTAAGCCAACTCAGCTTTCCATCCTCCCGGAGTAGATAAATGAGTACCAGCGTCTGCTGGGAGCTAACCTGCGATGGATTAGTGTCCCGTCCAGAGGGAGTCAAATAGACTCTCATCTGTTTAACACTACAGAAACCGGAGATAAGCGCCGGCTCCATGGGCCACTAGGCTCGAAAGGATTTAGCTAGCATGCAGTTTATTTAGATCTACTAACTAGTTGCTACCACTGGTAAAGTAAATGCTGGTTGAAAAAGTTTGCTTCTGAGAATGTAGCAAAAAGTAGAGTTTGAAACTTTTAAAATCCAACTGTTTATCAATAAAGGCAACATCATGATTTAATACAAATAATAAAAGATTTTTTTTTTTTGCCATGGTATTTAAGAATAATCAAATGTTTGCTCGTTAAATTAGCAAATAATTTCGCATGTATGTTATCAAAACTCTTATGAATTTTCTTCGCCTCAAGGGTCGGACGTGTAATTATTTTCTAATCGTTTCACTCATAACCATTTCACTATGCATAATAATTTTACGAAGAAAGGAGAAAGGTGACTAAAGTTTTATGTATATTCAGATTTGGTAATTTGGAACACCTTGCTCAAGAACAAGCGAAAGGAAACGTATCGCTCTGGAAATGCATCGCTTGTTTTTGTTTGACTATCAGTTTCACTACAATGTTTTTACGAATATCGTTTAAAATAAATGTGGTTCGTGGACCTCAAAAGAACCTGTAAACAAGATTTATTAAAGGATATTATCAAAGATTATATAGTTTAAATGTATTTGAAATTGCCCTATGAATCGAGTTCAGTTACAATATTCACCAAATCGTTATAAAATAACTTTCATATTCAGGTGTTTGCTGGCATACTGCTATAGTTTGTGGTTCATTCATTTACCGTCATATATCAAGTCGCACCACAATAAGGCCAAAGTGCTTCATGTCGCCTTCGAGGTATGAATTATTAGATGAAATAAAACGTAGATGAATATAGATAGATATTTGTCTTTATCTTAGAACTGGATTGACGAGTAACTTCAACGAAATCAACAATAAACATTTTTGAAGTATCGCCTTGTTAGATTATCAGGGTTCACACGCTCTTGAAAAGTCATGGAATTTAAAAATGCATTTTCCAGACCTGTAAAAGTCATGGAGTTTGGGAAAAACGGCAAAGGTCATGGAATTTTATTTTTTCTTTGAGCTATGGCTTTTGGTAAATAAAAGATTAATATAATTGAATGCAGTTGTGCTGCCCAAGATGAAATGATGAAATTGCATTACATTAACATATTTAATGTCTTGCTCTAAATTCAAAAACGTTACACTGACTGTCTTTCAGTATCCAGAAGATGTAATTGGCATTTAAAGTTGAACTAAAGTGTGACGAGCCCGGAGCTAAACTTTAAGCAGAATAATGTTGCTATCATGAAACGTGCGATTGTAGTGATCATTACTGAGGCCTTAAGTTGCTTTTTGCCTTTTTGTTAGTCTGTCAGAATTGCAATGTTTTCACATCAAGGTTAAAGCCCCGTCTACTCGAGCAATTTGTATGTGACAAGTTTTATTATTTGCTGGTGGAGCCCCGTCTACACGAGCAATTCTTATGTAACAAGTTATATTATTTCTAGTGTACTTCCCGTCTACCCGAGCAATTTTTATTTGAAAACAAAAGATTGGAGACTCGGATCTTGCCAATTTTTATGCGTTGTCTCGTCTACACGGACAAATCAGCTTTCCATCCTTCCGGGGTAGGTAAATGAGTACCAGAGTCTGCTGGGAGCTAACCTGCGATGGATTAGTGTACCATCCACGGGGAGTCTAGATTCTCATCCGCTCAACACTACAGAAACCGGAGATAAGCGCCGACCCCATGGGCCACTAGGCTCGTAAAAGGATTTAGCCAGCTAAGTTCTCTAATGTCTTACTAGTTGGTGGTCATGTTTTAAAGGCCATTCGGTTTCCTTTTTTTAATTTAGATTTTATGCAAAATGCAGAAGAATGGAATTAAACTTCCTGACGAGGTATGTAAGTAATATTAAAAAAAAAAATCAATAATGAATTTTATCATTTAAGTCACCTGGAAAGCTGGAGTTTCGTTAACTTACAGATTTTCCGATCAAGGCATATTTTAAAATCTTTGAATTTCGAGTTTTCACTCTCTCTAATGGTAATTATGATTTTTATGGTTTGATTCCTAATTAGCTATCTTATAATGGAATTAAAATGTATATTTTTTGCATTATAAAAACTTTAACTTGTCAGATGACCGTTATTGGTGATTTTTTGTGAAGTGCTTATCGAGAAGAATCAAGTTCTAGTTATTTTTTAAAAAAAAGGAAAAGAAGCCTTCCGATGGAAGTTTTGATGTCGCTTTTTTTCTCATTTTTTCGCTTACTTTTCGCTTATTTAGACACATGTTGCAGTCATTTGCTTTAGAAGATATTGCTGTAATTGTTTCTTTCTCAGTTACCTGTATACAGTTGGTTGGTCCTTGTGGTTTAGTGGTTAACACGTCGGACTAGTAAACCGAAGATGTGGGGTTCGATTCCCGCCAAAGGGTTATATATGTTATTTTTCTCTTATTTCTTTCTATATATCTACACACCGAACGCATCAATTACATTCATCTACATATAATACCATATATGCGTACCAAATTACGTTGTTCAACTTATTTTCTATTTTTAAGTAGCTGTGATCCTCACCTAACTATTACTGATATTAACCTTACTATAAAGTAATATGTATACAATGTTACACCACAAATAAAATGTTGTTGTTGTTGTTATAAATTTATATTGTGTTACTTTATGCACTATTAACTATTGCCTCTATTAAGTTTGTAAACATGCAACAGACACTCCATAACTGATTTACAATACCAAATATGGAAATAAATGAGACTGAATCGGTCTATTGGCAGCAAAGGCGCTGTCATCAGCAAACAAGAAGTCGCGAGCAAGGGCTTCAGGCAAGTTGCTTAGACGCCGAAGATCGAAAAAATGGCCGACATATCTGAAGCGAATTTGAATGCCAACATCGGTGTTAGCAAGAGCAGTGGAGAGCATTTCAGCAAACAAGAGGCTGAACAAGGTTGGTGCCAGAACACAGTCTTGCTTTACTCCATTCGTAACATGGAAAGGTTCAGATAAGTCGCCATCGTGTATCACTCTAACCAACATACTATCATGAAAAGAACGGACTATTCTGATGAATTTGGAGGACAACCAAGTTTGGCGAGAATCGATAGACCAAAGACCTGATCTACTGACAGTGTCAGTTGCCTTAGTAAAGTCAATGAACAGCATGTAGAGATCTTGATGTTATTCGACAAATTTTTCTTGCAGTTGACGAACTGTGAATATCATTTCGATCGTCTTTTCTGTATTCGCACTGACTTTCGGAAATCATACTGTCAAGCAAGTGCAGCATTATCCTCTTTAGAAGGCTGCGAAATATCTGCTGTCACATGCTCGTCCACAGCGGACTCTATATTTAGCAGCTGGTTGAACTGTTTAGTCCAATGCTCTTGGATCTGTGCCTGGTCAGACAGCACTTTTCCGTCAGCTGAGCGAAGGGGAGTGATGCCTCTCGAACTTGGTCCGAAGATAATCTTGAGTCCAGTGAACAATTGTCTTGCATCGTTTTGGTCTACGTAGCTTTGGAATTCCGCTGTTTGTGCTGCCCACCAGGCATCCTTTGCTTTTCTGGTTTTCAACTGTGCTTCAGATCTCCATCTTTGTACCTATCATAATTTGTCTGAGTGGACAAAAGCAAATGACTGTATTTAGGTGTGCGAAATAAATAATTAATTTTACAAGTACTATTAATTATTTTAGTGTCAAATGGTATGTAGAATGCGTTAGGGGCAAAGTAAAATGAAGCAAGTTACTGAAGACTGTTCTCGGTTTTTTCATTGAGTTAATAGATTGCAGTCTCTTCATTTGCTGGAAGTTCGTAAATCAAAGCGCGTTTACTATCTATATGGGAAACTGGGAAAAGGAATTGGACGCGCGGACAGGAACGAAAGGGAATGGAGACGAGGAGCTGAAAGAAGGGACTGTCTCCTTGTTTCAACAATTTTTTTTCTTCAATAAATGCAAAATTTCCTTTTGTCAGCTTTTGACAGACTTATTACAATTTATCAAAAGCATGCAATAGACTTTCGTTTCGGGTTTGGAAAGTTGAAACTGAACTTACACGTAATATCTTGTGAGAAATTTTCTAGAATTGTGTTAATAGGCGAACAAAAACTAAGCCATT
Source organism: Zoanthus sanctaehelenae (assembly GCA_028564885.2). Lineage (NCBI taxonomy): Eukaryota > Metazoa > Cnidaria > Anthozoa > Zoantharia > Zoanthidae > Zoanthus > Zoanthus sanctaehelenae. The sequence continues at coordinate 6,633 of JAOTRI020134226.1, forward strand.
TAGGCCGTGTTAAAAGGAGAAGATTTGAACAAAGACAATATAAAAATAAAATTAAAACAAGAGGGGACGTTTATCTGTCTCTTTGTTTGTCTTGCTGTTTATCCATTTACTTTTTTTCCATCATTTGCAGGTGCTGGTCCTATATTGGTCGTATCTATTGGCAAAAGGGAGGACAAACGCTGTCCTTAGGTTATCGTTGCGACAACAAAGACATTGTTATGCATGAGATGATGCACGCCATTGGGTTTTGGCACGAACAGTCCAGGCATGATAGAGACCAATATGTCGAGGTGCTCTGGGACAACATTGACAAAGGTCCATAGTTTTACCTTATGTAAATACTCACGATACCTTGACAGAAGTAATTTAAAGTGCACAAGAAAAACTATCAAAGAGAAAAATGTCGACTGACTTTTGCACTTTTACTCTCCCTTCTATAGTTGATTTGAGGCTTGATCAGTTCTATAACAAGGGAAGCTTTATTTTTAGCAAAACGTCTGATTAAAATTTCTTTTCGATTGTGGGTTTTGTTAAATTTTGACGAATTTTAGAAGCAACTTTTGTCTTTATACGATCAATTAGTTGGTAAAGAACTGAAAACAGTTTCTAAAATTGGCAAAAAGTTTCTATTTTTTTTCTGCACCTAAACAATTCCGCATCCTTATAATTATCTTTGAATAGTAACAGTATCAGTAATTATAATAACTTTGGCGAGCATTGTGGCGTATTATCCGGGCTCTAACGGACATTTCGGCGGGCTCTAATATATTAGAGCCCGCCGCTTTAAGCCAATGAGAGGGCGAGAAAATCCCCAGCGAGCCAATTAGAAGGAAGCACAAATTCCCGGAATTTCATTCAAGCCAAGCGCCGCTTGTCGCTTCGCTTGCCCTTCGTTGTGTTTTGACAGAACTACAAGCACTATTATTAAGGGAAAACAGCGAAAAATATGGCCGATCACGAATCTCAATCTTCTCAACTCGGTGAGGATGAGCTTAAAAAAATGGAAGAAAATTCTGTTCTCAAAAATACCAAAATACAAACATCCTGGGCGATGAAAAAGTTCACCGAGTGGTGCAAGAAACAAAATGTTGACTGTGAGTTTTACACTATCAGCTCCTCGGAGATGGGAGGCATTTTACGTTGTTTCTACGCTGAAGTAAAAACAAATGACAAGAAAGATCTCTTGCCGAGTGCCCTTACGGGTATCAGGGCTGCAATTCATCGCACCATATCTAGCCAGCCATTCGCTCGTACTATAAATATTTTGAAAGACACCTAGTTTCTACAAGCAAACAAAATGTTCGGAGTGGTCTGCAAGTCTTACTACAAGCGCGGAAACCCGAAGTCTGAGCACAAAAGCCCCATAAAACACGGTGATCTGGAAAAACTAAGGTCCTACTTTGCTGTAGATTCTCCTGACAAGCTACAGGAATATGTATGGTTTAGCCTTTGCTATTATTTAGGAAGAAGGTGGCGCGAGGGCTGGCGTGAACTCACCAAGACATCTCTCGAATTCAACACCACGACCGTGAACAGAAATATGTGTGCATCAAACACACTGAACAATCCAAAAACTATCAAAGTGGCTATAAACAAAAAGACCAAGACTACAGCGATGTAAGATTGTATGGAATACCGGGCTCCCAGTTGGACCCAATCGCTGCATTGGAAAAGATGCTGAAGAAACTACATCCCGAGTGCGACGCATTGTTTCAAATACCACTCGTGAACTTCGACAAGAAGAGCAGTTGCTGGTACAAAAATGAGCCCCTAGGAAAAAATTCCATCTCAAAACTAATGCCAAAAATCTCACAAAAGGCTGGCCTATCTAAAGTGTACACAGCTCACTGTGTGAGAGCTTCAACTATCACAAGTCTCCACCAGGCAGGGGTTGATGCGAAGCAAATCTGTGCGATTACAAAACACAAGATAGCAAAGCTTGTCGTCTTACATCAAGGACAGTGCTACCTCACAGGAACGTGCATGTTCGGGGATTCTGAGCCGCCCTTTTGCTTCTAGTGATGTTATTGAGAACAGTAATGCCAGTAATGATTGCAGACATGACAGCTTCTTGAGGGCAGGCGGCGAAGTGTCTGTAAGTTTTTTATCCTCGACCAAAACAAATACATCCGTTTAGGCTATCATGCCAAATTGTCACTTTTCTAATTGCACAATAAAGTTTGATTCCTACAAGTGACATTTTCTTACTTTCTATTTTGTAACAGTTGTTACGTTTTAAAGAACCTTGTATTTAGCAACGTGTATTTAATTTAGCAACGTTTGTGAAGTGAATTGAAGTTGTATTTAACTTAAGCTAGAACACAACTTTCATTAAATAAATATCCGCGTTTCTGAAGTTGCAAAATGTTCTTGTTTTTGTGCTAAGTGCTCTCCAAAGTTATAATAATAGTAATGTAGTTGATGTTCTTTGGCGTAAATATGTTTTGGGCCCTTCTCAGCGCTCATTTTAACCCTCGCTGCGCTCGGGCTAAAATGAGCCTGAGTCCGCGAACTTCAACTATATTGTTATAATCTACTTTTAGTTAAGTAATTTATAAAAAAGGTATATTTCACTCCTCCTTCATAAACACTTTGTATTGATCTCCGACACCTGTTAACATGACCTATATTCTAATATAGGGTTGAAGTCACAGTTCAGCAAGTATCGTCCGAACAAAGTCGATACAATGGGCTTTGACTACGACTATGGAAGCCTAATGCATTATGGAAAAAGAACGTTTTCGAAAAACAACAAGCCAACTATTCGGGCTATAAGGTATCCCAACATGCGCTTGGGGAGAAGTGGTGGCTTCAGTAAAATGGATATTAAGAAGATAAACAAGCTTTATCATTGCAGTTGTAAGTATCATGTTTTGATGGCCCTACTAATATGCCTATTTTTATTGAGCTCGTATTTACCTCCAGAGCAGTGGTCGAGGTTAAAGGATGGGGCAATAGCAACATGTGGGAGGCGGACAGTAACCGTAAAGGTGTTTGTAACAGAAGCTAGGAAATGGGTTGGTTTGGGGCGTTGGTAAAGATAACACTGGAAGGGGAACATACGTCCCAGAATCAGGCTTTGATCAAGACTGTCACTAATAATAATAGTAATAATAATAATAATAATAATAATAGTTTATTAGCACATTCATTTGCAGTATTAAAACTAAATTACAGAGTGCATGATATTTACAAGTACTTAAAATAATTAAACAATATATAAAAAATAGGCTATTATCGATATTATGGTTTAAAATATTTAAATGTAAAACGGAGTCCGTTCTCTTTGTTTTGCAAAAGGTAGACTTTTTAAATTTACAATGTTCATTTTTGTCCCGCCTTAAATTATAATTACAAGAGTTCTCTACTTGTTTGGCAATAGATGGTTAAGTGGGTGGCCTTTTTGTTGCATTTTATTCATATATTTAATGTATAAATCGTGTCTTCTTTCGGCCAGTGATTTAATTCCGACTAGCTGTAATGCTTCTGAGTAGGTTTCTGCTCCTGTGAAGATAATTCTTAGTGCCCTTTTTTGGACTGATTCCAGTAGGTCTGACGCAAAGGCTGGTATGGCTTGCCATACATGTACCGCATATTCCATCACCAATCTTACTGTGATTAAATATACTTTTATAATCTTAGCTGGCTGAACTCCCGCTCCATGTAATACCCTTAAAGAATATAGTTTCTAAGACGACTTTTTTACAACATAATCAACATGATCATTCCAGGTAAGGTTTTTATTCATAACGACACCCAAGATCTTATACTTAGTTACACATTTTACAGTATTGTCTGCAATTACAATAGGTCTAAGTAAAAAGTTATGGTTGCGGAGAAAGTTAATTAACATCTCTTTACATTTTATTGGATTAAGTTTCATATTATGGGCTACAGAGAAGTTATGGATATCAGATACATTATAATTAAGCAGACTTATAGAATTTTTAGGGATAATGTTCTGGGCAGAAGTGCCGTTTACGAATTTTATAAATTAATAGTTTAAAATGGCCACTATTGTTTCACTGAATCAAATCATCAAAGTTTTATAACAAGTGCTATTACTAACTATAAAGTATTTCCACAAATAAACGCCGTGCCCGAAATATTTAACAAAAGAAAATAATTATAGTGCAGTAATAATTGCTTATCGGCGCATCCCGAATGTTTTTCGTACATACGAAAAAGTGACAAGGTAATCACAGTTCATTCGTCTTAGTTGCTTTCATAAAAACAATCGTCAAAACTTTGCAACATCGAATTTATCGAATGACTTACGCGTTAAAGTAGTAATAGTAGTAGTAGTAGTAGTTGTAGTAGTAGTAGTAGTAGTAATAGTAATAGTAGTAGTTGTCGTGTCTTAGCGTTTATTACGGAAATTCCGAGTTGGCCTGGAGGCGAGTACTGTGGCGGAATTCCGAGGGGCCCTGGAGCGAGGGTATAAATTGTGAAATTTTTTGCTTTTAGGGTAGTTTTTTTAATGTAATCATCGAGAGCAGAATGCTGTATTTACATTAAACTTTGAAAAAAAAATACAAAGTCTTCGTTTGAGTTGCTG
>JAOTRI020134237.1:0-11189 GCA_028564885.2 Zoanthus sanctaehelenae
CGTGAAAGTCTAACCATTTGCAAATGTTAGAGCAAAGGCAGCACTTTCTCCTAAATTATTTTAAGACCCTGAGTGTTGGTCCGGCTGGGATTCGAACCCGAGCCTCCTGCACAGTAGACCGGCGCCTTACCAATTAGGCTAACCAGACGGCGGTTGGTACATGACTTGATGAGGAAAATAAATAGTGTTTAATGTTAATTATAGACCAACCAAACATGCTATTTTCTTCATCTTTTAATAATCAATTGTGTAGGTACAATATTATACTATATTTTTTAAAATAAAATAATAAACATACATTTAGGTCATATTCGGATAAAATATTTTGTTTTTTTATATTGTCTTGTTTATATTTTACTTAAAATATTTTGTTTCTTATATTGTCTTGTTTATATTTTACTGAATAATGTTAAAGTATTTTGCCATGCGGCATTAATGGTTATACTTCTCAAGTTTATAACAATTATGTACCATTGCATTTTATTGTTTTAACAGACGTTTCCAACGGAATATCGTGCATTGTATTTTATTTCAATTCTGTTTGAAAGAGCTCCCTCCTTCCTGATTCCAGGAAGGCCCCAACAGCCTGCTAGTCTAGGTAGGTTTTAACAGGGATTATATAATAAGGTTAAAAGTGTGTAAATCAGCTGTAAAATTTTGTATGTAAAAAATGTATTCATCCCTGAAATTAAGGCAAAAAAGGCGTAATTCCCAACTCTAATAATTAATTATGTATTTGACGTCGTTTAGTCACCTGCTCCCTATCAATTGGTCAATGTGAACCGGAAGTAACGATGTTTTTCAAGATAGCATCTTGAAGAAAAATCCTTCTTTGCGATCAGTATTGGAAGAATAGTAACATCGAGCGCCCAAGTTCACGAGCTGTTTTAATGCCTATATTTTTAACTAAGTTCATTTTATATATTTAGAAATCCACGATTATAATAAATTAATATACACACCATAAAAGATTCTTAAATTTTAGATGTTATTCTGGGACTTAGTCCGTTAATTTTAGTTCGTTAATAATTATCAGAAGTGCATAAAAATGACTTCGGTTTCCTTTTAGCCTAAATTACACTTTAAACATGTTTTTACATTCTGAGCTTTTGGGTATTACTTCGTGTAGAGGTTACAGAATTTAACAAGGTTTGTGATTGGCCAAAATAAAGTTTGGGTAAGCTTTATCTTTCTTTCGATTGGTTCACAAATCTGTGTCCTCTACACGATGTAAAAGCCGAGTATTTCCGTGATCTCGTTATTGCAAAAAACGTTTTATATAAAAAGGGTGTATAATTCATTACTATTTCACAGATTCTGCATGGCTCGTCGCATTCTGTGAGAATCTTTGTTAGACATGTTTGTCGGCGATCTCTTTGGATACGGTGGAAGTGGGACGTCATAGTTACGTTTGCTATGTTTACTCGAACCACCAGGTTGTGAAAAACTGAAATTTGTTTGACCATGTTGATACAGATCTTTAGCGGGTATCTGATTGTCCCAGGTAAAAATATCAGGTTCTTCATCCGTGTCGCTTTCTGTGTCGCTAAGGAATAGTGGACCATTATTGTGAATATAGTTTCCTGTTTGCAGAAAAGGAATAGTGGACCATTATTGTGAATATAGTTTCCTGTTTGCAGAAAAGGTTAAAAGTTGTTATTATTCATTCAAAATACTTCCCCGATTCTGATTGGCTAAAAACACACGTTTACTTCACCATAACCAGTTACTGATGATCAAATTTGGAAGAATTTTGACGTTAACGAAGAAATGACGTCAAAAATGCAGCTTTTTCGCAGGTTAAGGCACCGTTAAACGAGAAGACCTGGGGACTAGCTTGTGTTATTTTCGGGAGACAAACATCAGAAATGGCTGTATATTGCTGGAGGGTGTGAAATTTGTGAAAATAAAGAGCGAGAGGAGCCACACTTCCATTAATACATAGTTATAAGTAGTGTAAAATACAAGTGAGAGAGAGAGAGAGAAATCACACAGTAGCTCTAACAATTAGCCACTTTAGAAACGAGTTGGGTTCTGGGACGATTTTCGCGCCGCTAAGGTGCTTGGGATCGTTACTAGGGACAGATTGAGAGTTGTGTAAAACTACGTTGGTATTTAGGAATATTTATCTGAATATTGCACTCACCTTGGGGCAACATGTTCATGTTTTGAATAGAATGACCGTTGGCATCCGTCATGGTGAAGCTATGTGTTTCTTGTTCTTTTGGACGTAAAACTCTGCTTCTGCAATGAAATATTCACAATTTCTGTTTAGTACTTTCTTTTCTGTACTTAATATTTTCTCTTTTAAGACAGGATAGAAAACGTTTTGTATTTTGGTTGACGTGAATATATATTTTAGCTACCAATAAGCTAACAGATTATGTAGACAAGACAAGACAAGACTTCAATAGCTCCTTATACTGCTTCGTTACACTTGGTTACATGGGAATAATGTCAGAAAAGTTCAATTGATACGATACTCTAATAAAGCAAAAGGTTGAAAATATAGTGTTCTGGTTGGCTGGCTTGTTTAGCCCCAATGTTTATTCCAGTCAACCAGCACCAATTATTTTCTCAACATTATTATATCTAGAGATATAATTTGTAATTCAAGGTGTATGAAGTCGTTGCTATTTTTTCCGCAGCATTATAGTTATTTCTGTTCAGATATCTATTTAACAATTAGTCGTCGAAGGCGACGTGAATATCGGCGAACAGTCACCGAGAAGAATGTTTTATTATAATCACTAAGGCGATTATTCGAGAAAATAGAACGACAATTTAAATTTCTGACTCAGAAACAGCAACAAACCTGGCCGTCATCGCGCGGTGATTATATCCAGAGAAAACGAAGTTCTCAACCAATCAGGGCGAGCCATTTCTATAATCACCGCTAGGAATTATACCAATATTCAAGATTTAGCAAAGCAAGGAAATATTATGGTTGAGAATGGCACATGTGAATGACATACCGTTGCCAGCAGGTGCAGAATGTCCACACGATTCCCGTAAAACCAACTGAAATTGCGATTGAACCGACAACAATATACCACAGACTCCAATCTAGAAGTAAAGAGAAATTCAATACAGTAAGCTAAATATTATTTTGTTTCATCTTTTAACTAACAATTAGAATAGGACCCCGAGTTTTCTGACTATTGCTCGTAAAAAACGAGTAATCTAATTGTTTTAGTATAAATTTGCAATGTTCTCATTGCATAAAAATGTGGATTAACGTTTAGGAAAAAATGTTTTATTGTGTTTACGAATATTTCACTGAGGTGTGAAACAAATCTTTCTTATGGATACACAGGTAAAACTTTTATCTTACCAATAAATTTTTTATTCCATATTTTTTCGCAATTTTCGTTTTTTTCTGAAACTGCTCTTTCAATTAAATACTCAATTTCTTGGTCCGAAATTTCGGTCACTTGTCGCGACGCCATTGTTTCATTTTTTTCTCAAAGCGATTCTTGTCACTCATGTACATGAAGCTTCGTGATTGGTTAAAATTGATAGAAGACCGATTTTCATTGGCTATTCATAACTGTTTTCTATCAGCAGATAGAAAACAGTGATGGAGCCAATCAAATTCACAGATTCACAATAGAACATAGTAAATTTATACTAAATGGCACATAGTTAACAGGCAACCGTTAAGCAACGAGAACGTGAACGTGAGGGACGACAGCACCGACAAATCACTTTTCTGGTTTACTCATTACTTCTTGTGCGGGTTATTAGAGCTTTGTTTCTTTGCTTCATGCTCTGTGAATAGAAAAATGATTTACTGTTTGTCTAAACAAATACAAGACTTCTATGAAGTCCTCGTAGTCGCGACAACATAAAAGAGGTCTGTTTACGTTCTAATTTTAGCAAAAACTCCGTGCAGGTGCCGAGCTCGGTGCATTCCAACGTGCAGTTATTGTATTTACTATTGTTCTTTGAATTCTGCAGCTTTTAGAAGCGGGGTTTATTAGAGTGAAGGGGTAGTCAGGTTGGCGTAGTGGTCATTAGTCGCCCTTCTAAGCTCATTAGACACTAGTATTCCATTTTTTGAGAAATTATACAAATCAGGAGCCCATAAGTAGGAGCGAGCAACTCCCATAATAGACCTATGTCACGGCGTTTTCACGAACTGGTTTATTTTTAGATCGCTTTTTTAATACAAGGTTCAGTCTCGGAGAAATCAAACAATTCATACAAATTAACAGTGATGTTATTGATCAAGTTTGGATGTATGCGATTGGTTTGTTAACGATGATTATTTTTTTCCTGGGTAGCAAAGATGGAAATGGATTGAAACTAAACAAAAAATGGGCCAACCTTAAAAGTTTTTATCTGATGCTATTTCAACAAAGAAATACCAAAACACTTGGTCCAGGAGCTAATTTTTGAAAAGGCTTTATGTAAGAGTTGGTTCAACCCACCCTACAGAAAAGGTTTGACACTTTCATTTGAAGAGTAACTGCTCTTTATGGCTAGGCACTATGTGGTCCCATATTTATTGTGGTACCATTAACGATATAAATGGAGTTCTTTCTTTTACATATGTAAACTAGCAGTAATTTGTGTCACGTGACATGCCACATGATCAGCTTATTTACCAAAAATTAGTCATTTTTCTTATTTTGACAAGATTCATTTGCTGGTTAAACTATAACAGGGGATGGGTCATATTCTTTCTAATTTGGCTGATAAATTTACTTAGCTGAAATTGGATTCAGTAACGAGTTTAGCAAAATATTAATTCAAATCAACCAAACCGTCGTGATATAATCATTTTAAGGTAATGGACTATCAAAGCGATATGACTTGGCTTGAGTCCTACAAAAGATAACTATGCATATTCTAAACATTAAGCTAGTTGAAATTACAAGACAAATAACATAGAACAGCAAGTATAAAAATGAGAAAAAAATGAAGGACTTTTCAGAAGAATAATTAAATGTTTTTATCCTGTTATCCCAATAAACCTTTTTGACGGTAGAAATTATTCTTTAGTCCTCGTTCACGAACGTTAAAATCAAACAAGACTGAGGAAGAGCAAAGGGATTCAAATGCAAACAAAATATGATTTAAATAGTCAAAAAGATCTATACATATATATATATATATATATATATATATAGATCTTTTTGACTATTTAACAACAATATATATATATATATATATATATATTGTTGAATTTTCGACAAAAAAAATATTTATAGGTTTTTCAACTACAATGCAGTATGTACACTTGATAACTGTTATGCTGCTCCGCAAAATCAAGTTTATAAAATCTATATTTTTTAACTAAAATCCTAAAGTAAAGCAAACGAAAAACAATCTAACATTTCGGATTTGATGAAAAGAGTCTGCATCATTTTGAAACTTTATTTTCATTTAAAAGTTTTAGGACTCTTCAGAACATGCAATGTAGGTGATAGTGAGATGAATCGCCATAATGGAAAGTAGAACTTACCAATACACTCCGGACGAGCTTTGCTCCATTTGCCAGACCTCAAACAAATGGTCGAACCAAAACCCACTAAGTTATAATCAGGGTTACAAGTGAAAAGTATCTTGGTGCCGAGCTTGTATTTTCCATTTTTTTTCGGCTTAGGATTGCGACCGCCGTTGAGTGGAATGCCGGGATCAGAGCATAGAGTAACTGTTAGATAAAGGAAAAATGATTGGTTTATGTAAATGAATACGTCGGCTGGGAGCTAACCTACGATGGATTAGTGTCCCGATACAGGGAAAACAGATATCTGAACAGACTAACTATAATACTGTTGAAAAAAATAGCAAAAGAGCTACTGGTCATCAGCTGAGGATGCCTAAACTCTGTTTACTCTTAAACGCTTATCATTGTAGGAAAGGAGATAAACTCAGCCTACGTTGGCCACTTGGCTCGTACAGGATTTAGCTGGCCAGCTTATCTAGGCAAATATATGTTTGATTGGCTGAATAATGAGAAAAGAAAACTCACAACAAATATTTAAACTCCCTAATCTGATATGAAAGCAATGTCAATCGCTAAAAAATCTTGCAAGTGATCTTTTTACTATTACTTGGTAGCTTGGTAGCTGTTTCATGATAGTGAGGCTCAAAAAGTTTGAAAACGTTGTATAAGTCATTTTCACATTCATTCGCAGTGTCAGTTTTTCCACTGTTTTGGCGGGCCACAGGTCATACAAATATCACATTTACCATGCAGATTAAAAGGTATTTATTCCATTATAGGATATTTTCATAGTTATATGCAATGCTTATTTCTCATTGTCTCGTCAGGGCCACAGGCCACCGTGAGATTTTTTAAAGACTTGTGGCCCTCCAAAACAGAAAGAAATATACACTGCGCATGAGTGTGAAAATGGCTTATACGGCTAGTTGGGAGCAAATATGTCCCGTATTAGGAGCAGTAGCACAGCGATGGAGCCCAATACGGTAAAAATATTTTTTTTCCAACGCCGTCAATATTTTGTGGTTTTGTTGTCTCAAAGTCGCAGTTAGTTTTAAACTGCGTTTTCAGTTGCTTTACTAAAACTCCCAACTCAACGCGCGTTCGATGGCTATCAAAGCCCTCCTGGGTTTCTGAAAACTCACAAAAACTTAATGAAGTTTTTCCCTATGAAAAGAAATGAATTAAAGAGATATTGTTGATGAAGACATCGACTTGGATATACTCAATTCTAATATTTTACTTGAAATATTTATTTCAAACACGTACAGCCGCCATTCCTGGGAGGATGAAATCGATGATAGCAACTCAAACTTAAATAACACTATAAACATTACATTTAAAAAACAGTATGACTTGCGAATTTTTGAAAAAATGCATCCATTCCCATGAATTACTAAAGGGTACAATTTCAGTTGAATCGATTTCAGCTCATTTTGATGCCGGTTCAATGATGACTGCTATTACGCCAGTTGTTCAGATTTTTATTCATGAGAATCTTACTTGCTTGCAATGGCACATGCGCAGTTTAAATCATAATTTGACTTTTAATATTTTCAAATATGGTTTATAAACAAATCTTTTGTCTTCAAGCTTGTTTACTTCCAAAATGAGATGTTGAAGTTTTATCTTAATTGTGTAAACATCCATAAGTTACAAATTGAACAAGTCAACAAATCCAACGAACTGTTAATCTTCCATTACAGCGGCTTGTTGCTATTGGTTACGAATACATTTTGGATCGTGCGTGTCAGCCAATCAAAAGCAACAGTTCTGAGACGGCAATACCAAAGAAAGCATTAATTGAATCGCAATACTACCTGTTACTATTATTATTACATACATCACTTAACCTTATCTAGACCAGGGGGAGGGGGGCAAAAATGCCTGCGCCAACTTTAAAAGTGTATATCTTCCAAACGGCTTAAGATAGGACAACCAAGCCTTGTGACTTTTCCTAAAATGCCATTAGCTAACATTTGGTACCAATTATGTAGGTCCATCATATTGGCTGTTGCCATGGCAATTGTTTTCTGACGTACAGCTGTGACCCCACATCACCGTCCTATAGTATAGGTTTCATCAATGTAATTTCAATATTTTGCACTAAACATATACTTATTCAATTATATCAATAAAACATTAACAAACATAATGTCAGCCTTGCTAATTAGAACTAAATTGTGCAAATATTATGACGCCTTTATATTTAAAGGGACAAAATCCAAGATAGCGGCAAGGATGTTAGACTCAAGTACATTTTTGCTCAAATTCAAACATTCCTTTTATTTCATATTTTTGAAATCGTCTATTTCCAACACAAAAAAGCTTTTTGTCATTACATATCTAGAGTGTATGATCTAGTTTGCAATCTACGTACTGAAATTGATAGTAACTGTAATTTCTTTATACCATTACTTCCATTTATTTTTGACCTAATATTTAAAAAAGGATTGTGAATGAATAAAAAACTATTTTCATAAACATAAATAAACTTTAGGGTACTTGACTGCCTCTCAAAGCAGGTGCATTTTGGAATAGAAAAAAGAAAATATGCTGGATAAGCAAAGCATCCTGGATAACAAGAAGGGCGTGTCAAGTGTTGTAGTTCATGGACCATATAAACTTGGAACTTGTAAGTTATGTCATTAAGGAGTTTTAGTTGAGTTTAATATGCTGAGAATTTCAAGCCACTATACCCTATCAATGATGTAATGTTATGATGTCATTTCAAAGACTTTGCCGATGACATTGACAACCAATAATTTCTAAAGACACATTAATGTTCTATAGCACATAGAACATAAACATTGAAATGCATAACCAAAGGTTCCAAAGAAACACAGTATTATGGGATTTCGTGCCATAAAGCGTAATGTGACGTCATAATGACTTTATATTAACACCACAATCACATAAAAGATTCAGATGCACAGGTACATCATCTCCTGACAATTTGGTGGTTATACACCTTGCTGTTCCCCAGTTACAGTATGACGGGTGGAGGAGGGCTGGAAAAGCCCCCAGTCCAAGAAAGGCCACAAAAGCCTGGTCTAGATAGGGTTAATATTGTTACTAATATCATTACCATTGTTATTATTATTATTATTATTATTATTATTATTATTATTATTATTATTATTATTATTATTTCTATCATTACTATTACTATCTAAGTTTCAATTTTGCATATATATGGTCAGTCGTTTCAACATTCTTACCTGAATTATCTTTGTGAATAAATATGCCCATGGGTTTCTCCAAACCTTCTACCAAGGTCTTCATAGCAGTTCCTGTGTTCTTGTCCACACTGTGTATTGCTCCCGTCTCCCAATCACTCCAAAATATTCTTATTATTGTAAAGCAAGTATACATAGGTTGAATTTATTTTTAAGAAATCTCCAACTGACAAATGCTAACGAATAAAATCAATCAAAAACCACATTCCTTTCTCTTTCATCCTAAAATTTTACCTTTCATTAAGCAATGTCAGTCCAAACGGATGCTTCACTTTAGTAACGTAAGTTTTTCGTCCATTACCCTGTAAAATATAAAATCAAAGGGCTGCTTGTGAGCCATCTCATCCGTGGATTTCGTCATTTAGCAATTTTATTTGTTAGATGTAGCGGAATAAGGTAAGTTGTTAAAATTACTCGGAGAGATCGTTTTTGAATATGTTTTTATTAGTAAAGAACCGCTCCTTTCGGAGCGATTGTTTTTATTAGTTTTTATGTTTTTATTAGTGACCCGCTCTTTATATTTTTTGTCAACGTACTTTGATTACCTATGTTGTACACGAGTTGCAGTATGCGCCCCCCACCCCCCCAAAAATATACCTTGGGGGGCGTATTGTTCAATATATCCTTATCTCTTTCATACGGTGCTTTCGCACTAGAGTCTTTTCTGACAGGTATTTTAGCACAAAACAGAGTCCTTTCGCACAATTATTAGTCGCACAATTGAATTATTTCATTTTATCAAAAATGCGTTATGTGTGGTTTTGAGTCATATTTGAAGATATAGTTGGTTCTCTTTCATTTTTTAACAAGGCCGCCATTTTGTTTTCGCGAAAGTTGTCACCACAAGTTTGAATTTGTAGTATGCGTTTGTTTGACTTTTACGGATATACTTTTACAGTAGCCCAGCAACAAAGCTTTTTAATCGTTTCATAAACTGGCAGCCTCCATGATTGATACAATTAGCTAAACTTTAGAATACCCAATCACAGACATTCCAACCCTAGGTTAGCTGATATGGGGAATTCATTTAATTTATATTTAGTAGAAAATTTTTGATTTTTGCCCTCCCAGATTGTCGGGAAATGCAATGAATCTTGACAAAAATTATACGTACTGACCCCTTTCCAGCATTCTGATTTTCTGAAATCGGATTTGCCCTGGACTTCTCAATATTGGCTAAAATAAACTTCGTCCCCGAGGGTTCTCCTCTAACCTTTAACCGCATCTCCGTTAAAATCAGTCTCGTCCCCAGGGCTTCTTTGTCGCTCTTCTGTGTTCGAAAAGACAAGAAGCCCTGGGAATGAGGTTGCATTAAAATTGAAGTGGATGCCCTGGGATGAAATTGGTTTGTATTTAAACAAGAATACGAATTTCCGTGAAATATTTTTTATACCTTTCAAACCTCCTTCTCAGGAACTGATCTTTCTGTAACACTAAATCGCAACGCAATTTTTTTCCCAGGCTGTTTTTCGCTTATTGTTGTCCTTATGAGGAAAAGCGAAAGAGGCCTGTGGAACAATGTCGATTGAAGCAAATTTAGAGCAAAAGGAAAAGAGTTGCTGAGAATGAAGGTAATACTTGACAATAATATATCAAGGTTTACAACTTTTATATATGATCCTTGTTGTATTCCTTGTATGCTGACTTGCACAATTTCAGTAACTCCAGTGACAGTTTCCAGCTATAGCATGACGATAAGCTTTCTGGCATACTCATTTTGATAATCATTATTGAATTTAACAATCTTCCCAAATCTAATTTCAACCTAAATTCTGTTTTATTTTTTCAGATCATTGAAAATACTCTTTCCTCTGCCGCATTACTATGGGGAAGAGTCAGTTTGCTAATGCAACGTCACTCAGCAATGGTAATGTATCTTTAAAATGAGCCCAGATCATGACCATGCAGTAACACGTTTTATTATTTTCTTCTCTAACTTTGTTTCTTCCCTCACCCTATCAGGGATTTCATTTCTACTCATTGATTGATAAATCATGGATTATTCTTCAAAATTGTTTAACAGTTTTGGGAATCTGCCAACTTGTCTCGAATTATGATGAATTAATCAACAATCGTCAGCACATCTTCGGAAAAGGATTTCATTCTCATTTCAAAGTCGACGAAGATGCAATTTTTGATAATTTTGTCGTCTAATGGAAGCCCTTTGACGCAATATGCATATGCCATGTTGAAAAATTGACGTACGGCGTTAAAAAATACATCGGCAACACTGTCATCAATATCATCATCACCATCATCATCAATCCAGTTTTGATCCGGTTTTATCCCCGTAAACAAGGGTGGCCGGATTTACCCCACTCTGCCAGCGATCTCTCTCTCCCACTCTCCATCTCGCTCGATTCATTGCATCCTCCTTCACCAAACCAACGCTCCTACTCTCCTTCTCCACCTGCGATCTCAATGTCTTCCTTGGTCGTCCTCGCTTCCTCTTTCCCTTCACTTCAAACTCCAATGCCTTCCTCAAAACATGGTCATCA
>JAOTRI020134248.1:0-11189 GCA_028564885.2 Zoanthus sanctaehelenae
CTTTCAAAACTCCATACATTCTCTTTATATTTCTATACATATATGGTTAATGTATAACTCATCATACGCTTGGGCTACCTGTATCTTCAAGCCCAGCCTCATTCGATTTATTCTGACGTGACCTCAAATTGCCGTGAAAAGTTTTACCACACTTAAATTACTATCCCTACATATAAAATAACTTCGTAACTTTCAACTCCCAGAGCACAGAAATCTTGAGAACAAATATATCAGAAATGTTCAAGGTTGTGATTTCGGAGAAATGCAGTAAATGAGTGAGAATGAGAACAAAATATTAACCTTGAAATGTTTAAGATTTGGCAATTATGGTTTTGATTTGCTTCATGGTTATTGTATCCTTATCACTGCATGACATGGTTGGGCATCCAGTTTATATTTGCTTTAACATAAAAGCATCTTTTTCGAATAATTGCACTTGTTTGGAATTGGTATCTTTCGGGGTAGATGAGAAGGAGCCATGCCCATTATAGTATCTTTTAGGGTCAAATACAAATTTCCTATGAGCATCCCCACCTCAAAATCTGGAGAGAACTGCCCCCAGGCTATGTGTGGTCTTACATAGAAAGAATTAAGAGAAAAATATCATATATGCGCCCTTGGCAGGATTCGAACCCCCACCAAGGGCTTATATATGATATTTTTCTCTTAATTCTTTCTATGTATATCTACACACCTAACACATTCCAATTACATTTGTCAACATATAATACCATATATGCGTACCTAAAATTACGGTGTTCAACTTACCAATAGAGAAAATGTCACCCTGGGAACCCCTACAGTTACCATCTTTATAACATTGTCCGGCTGTGTTGCCAGCGTGGTTGGTTCTTTTGGTGTAGTGGTTAACACGTCGGACTAGTAAACCCGGGGTTCGAATCCCGCCAAGGGCTTATATATGATATTTTTCTCTTAATTTTTTCTATGTATATCTACACACCGAACGCATTCCAATTACATTTGTCTTCATAAAATTAATATTGCGGCCACGCGGATTAAGTCTGGGGCGAGCATGGGATCGAGACATTTAGGACATTTCAATTGACTCAACAGTGATTTAGATAAACATAATATACAAGTAAACTAACGATAAGAATCCGACGTTTCGGCGACATCTTTTCGCCATTGTCAAGCGATTTTCATAGTAACTAAGAATCAAGAATTTACAATTAGCATAAGTTAGACAAAGACTTTAGCGCGAATAGAATATGATTGTACATTTAAACACGGTCTTAATTATATAACTTGGGCAATCAGGGGGATGCATTGTTAAAATATGTTTAAAAAACCGATGTGATAAAAATCTTTTAACAGATCGGTTTTTAAACATGTTTAAAAAAAAGGTCCTAATTGTTCAACTCTTATATAACTTTCATTAAACAATTAAGTCCGTGTTTAAATGTACAATCAGACTATTCGCGCTAAAGTTTTTGTCTAACTTATGCTATTTGTAAATTCTTGATTCTTAGTTACTCTTGTAATCACATAATTAATTCAGTTTTCCTTGACAATGGCGAAAAGATGTCTCCAAAACGTTGGACTCTTATCGTTAGTTTTTCAATTGACTGTGTCCTAAAATGCCTCAATCCCATGTTCCCTCCCGACTTAATCCGCGTGGCCGCGCCATATTTATGAATTCCGTCTGTAGTGCTGTAAAAGCACACCTGTAGACTAATGAATATGTACGTACAATCCAAATTATTTTATCATTTCCCCACAGCTTGTAACTGCAACCCTGAAGGTTCCCTGAACGTCTCTTGTGACGAGAACGGAAAGTGCACATGCCGACCAGGAGTACTTGGTGTGAAGTGTGATATGTGCCAAGAAAACCATCACAATCTCTCTGCAGGCTGCGTTAGTGAGTGAAGAAACATTTTTAAAATAACTGATTTTCAGACTCTTAATGCTTTCAATAAAATTAATGATCATCAAATGGAAATCTCAAATATTTGTATGGTTTCCCTAATGTGCCTGGAAAGGACGCTAAGCTTTTTCTCACCAAGGTTTGGGAAGTTGCATGATCATAAACGGAATGAATACATCCAACTACTCTCGTTCTTTCTTTATAGTTTGTAACTCTGTCTCACTAATCTTTTTCAACTACGCTTGTTCCTGCACTGAGGAATGTATCTTATAAAATTTACCTACTGTAACAACCATAGCTGTTTTGTTTCACTTGGGTCTTTGTGATTTTTTGACCTAATCAGTTTGAATTGTTATATTCTCGGAAAAAGCAAGCTTACTGCAAGTTTGAAGTTATGTTTTTGTTTGTAAATAGGCGGGAGCCATGCCTCAAACGTGATTAGTTAAGAGTAGTTAAGTAGTGTTTACCAACAAGTGAAACGTTTTTATTGTCATTATTACTTGAAGAGTATTCATCTGACAACGCCATGTTTCAACTTTTTGTATTGAAGGATGCCCACCGTGTTATGATGATGTACAAAGTCTGGTGAACAGCTTAAGAGTTAAAATCCGTGAACTAGTGTACATCATTGAGAACTGGAACACATCTGGTAAGGTCATTGTAGATGTTAACTTTGAAAAGAAACTCAGAGAGTTATCAGAAGCAATTGAAAGATTAGTCAAACATGCAGAACAAGCTAACAAAACAGATATTGCTATCCAAGAACAAATCACAGTATTACTTAAAAGGTAAGGGTTTGCACTCGTCATTTCTTGTTATTCAGAATTTGACCAGTTTTTCTTTTTAATAACGGACTATATAAATAACGAGCAACTTGACAACGACGTTTCCCAAGATCAACTTTCTAGTTTTCTCCATAGTCATTGTTCTTTTGTTTCTTTGCTTTATGATTTGTGCATGAATAGATACACATTTTAATGTTTCTCTGTGGATTCAAACAAATGCAAAGGAAGATTTTGCTCTTTTGTTCTTTGACAAATCTCCTACGTTTTTCAAATTCTAGAATAAATACTGCCTTATTATCTCATGGGAGCAGATCCACGTTTTTCAAGTTCTAGAATAAATACTGCCTTATAATCTCATGGGAGCAGATCCACGTTTTTCAAATCCTAGAATAAACACTGGGGTACCTGTCGTTTATAATGTCAATGATGAATAGAATACATGCCAGTTTTGTGGTATGTGGTAATGTAATATTGTCTAGAATAACGCCATCAAATTCTTTTATGTTATGATCCTAGCGCTAGTTTAGCTTATTTGCTAGCGTCTGTGTCTGAGTATTATTTCGTGTATTAAATCTCATATAATAGAAAAAAAAAATTCAAGTTCTAGATATAATAGAACTTTATTGTTATTTTTGTTATTGTTGTGATGTCTCATCGCATTTGTAGAAGGTTTTTTAGATTACAACTTATCACATAAATGGGGTTCCACTTTTTCGTCTTCAGGGTTGAGGGGGTGAAAATGAAAGCTGTAGAGGCTTGGTCCAAGTCAAAACTAGCTGAGCATTCCTCACTTGAAGGTATCGGTAATTTGACACATGCTGGAGAGTCGTTAAACAGAACCAGAGAGATGTTAGACCGTATAACAACACTAATTATGATAGATGGCATGAAGGCCTTAAATGCCAGCATTCTTTCAGCAAACAGCACTGGAGACCTCGCAAAGCGTTTGGCTGAAATGGCTGCAGAGGTAATTGCTATATTGTGTTCATTAATGTATTTATTCAACAGAAAGATACTAAGTTTTGTTTGGTTTTACAAATCGTCTGCAAAGCAGATCTTCTGCTGTTATCGGTGAATTTTTGTACAATTTTGTAGGCTGAGTCATATAATGAAGTTTGTTTTTTACTCGAGCTTCCAAAGACATTCCTTCGTTTTTTGCTTTCATTCACAAATTGTAATTAACGAGATAGTAGATTTTTGAACAGAATAACTATAATGCTGCTAATAATGAATTGTCAAATAGTTACTGCTCATTAACTGGACGTCTAGTTGTGAGCATTTCTATAATTAGGTTTTGGTTCATTCAAATTTGGTAGTATGCCTGCATTAAGAATCCCATAGTAAATATTCCTTATACCAGCTATAAAAGCATATACCTGGGAATTTCTCAGACTGTTATTCACCATCGTACAAAAGCAAGGTTGTACTAACAAAGAGATATCTCAATAAACACAACTAGATTGCTGCTAAAAAAAATTAGCAAAACAGTTATATTTGTGTGCAGGATACCTAAATTACATGTGCTCTGCAATTGGTTTCGGTACCACAAAAGCGCATGCATGAAGGCACACTATGGCTCTAAAGTTAGAAGTGTCAGACCAAATGCGCATAGCAGTTCACGGTCGATTCGAACTAAAAGATTTCAAGTGTATCCAAAACATGACAAGTTTAAGTTTAAATTCTTAATTTTAGATGAAAACTTCTTGTCAGTGTGCTGAAACAAAGATATTACACTGGAGGGTCACTTAATTCAGTCAGTCCTGGAGAGAATGGGACTGAGCAACATGGCGGCCACGAAAAATTTAGCTCCTCTGATAATCTTGTTTATTGGTTTTTCTCTCTGCAATAATTTCAATAATTTTATCAATTTGCAAGAATCTTTTACTATTATACCCAACTTTGGATTGAACATCACGTTAGCTCCCAAAGTTTTAAGCAAATGTGAATTTTCTTCGATGTTCATTGCCGTGAAATCAACCCACGAGTTTTCCAAATATAGACGTTTGCGATCTACGCTTCCTGTCTGTGCTTTTATTAATGACCTGTTGCGATGTTCAACTTAATCCAGGGCCGAAATGGAAGAATATTTGTGCTATATGTGCGAAACCAGTTAGATGTAATCAAAGAGGTATCCAGTGTGATGAATGTCATATTTGGCACCACACAAAATGCAATGGAATTAGCAATTCAACGTATGAAGATCTAGCCAATTCATCATGTACGTGGTTTTTTGCAAATTGTGATCAGCTGAATTCTTTTTGCTTTTCTGGCACAAATTTGAATTCCATCAGCACCTCAAATTTCTTTTCCAGCTTGGATTCTATAAATTTGTATATCAATAAAACGAGCAATAATGTTGTTTCCTCAACTCCCACCAAGCATTCAACCACTTCTAATCTAAGGAGTAGGAAGAAAAAGTCTTTGCACTGCCTGTTGATGAATTGTCAGAGTATCAAGTCAAAAAAAGCCGATCTTTAACTCGTCATTGTTGATCATAAACCAGACTTACTGATGGGCACAGAATCATGGCTGAACTCAAATATCAGCGATAGTGAAATTTTTCCATATACATACACTGTCTTCAGAAAAGGCAGATTATCAAATACCCATGGGGAGATGTATTCCATGCAATTAAAAATGATATAATTGTCTCCTACAAGCAAGAACTTGATTCGAACTGTGAAATCATTTGGTCACAATGCCAAATTTATGGCACAAGCTCCTTGTATATAGGAACATTTTACAATCCAAATGGGAACATTACCACATTTGAAGAATTGCATGTATCCTTGCTTAAAATTGGCGATAAAATCAATAGCCATGACATCATATTAACTGGAGATTTTAATATTCCAAAAATTGATTGGAATAATAATACAGTGACATCAGCCCCTTATGGTCCTCCAACTAAACTGTTAGAATTAATGGTAGAGCATGGTTTACATCACATGGTACGGACACCTACCCGTAGACAAGGAAATACTCAAAATATCCTTGACTTGGTATTTACAAACAACGAATCAATCATCCAAAATCTGAAGATAGTTCCAGGTATAAGTGATCATGAAATGATTTCCTTTGACATTAATCGAGTTAAAGAAGAAGGAAGATCCCTAAACGTACATTCTATATTAGGAAAAAAGCTAATGTCGATCAATCAATTCGTAAAACAACTTCAAGTCGTTTCAATCTTCCCTGGTTTAACAGGCTTCATAGAAGATTGTGTAAAAAGAAGCAGAAATTGTACAACAAGGCTAAAATATCAGGCAACGATACTGACTGGGCCAAGTATACATCAGCTATAAAGAAGTTGAGACAGGAACTCACCAAGGCAAGAAATGAATATGTATCAGGCTTTTTAACTGCGTCTATAAAAGAAAATCCTAAATCTTTCTGGTCGTATATAAAGAAAACTAAATCAAGTGACCAAGTTGACATTCCTGATCTAAATATTAACGGGCAACTAACAAGTGAGCCCCATCTTAAAGCCAAAGCCGTAAATGACCACTTTTGTAGTGTATTTACTAAGGAGGACAAAAACTCCATTCCTGTTCTCCCACCGCCAAATATCACTACCAGGATAAGTCCTATCATAGTCACCTGTAAAGGAGTAGAAAAGCAACTTCAAAACCTCAAGTGTAACAAGGCTGCTGGTCCAGATGGTATACCTCCATGGATCTTAAAGCTGTTATCTCCAGAGTTATCCTTGATGCTAACTGACATTTTCCAAGCATCTTTCGATCAAGGTGAACTACCATCTAAATGGAACGAAGACAACATCCAAAGTCCCTTTTGAAAAGCTTTTATTTAAGTTACTTCATGGAATTGGTGGCAATATAAATAATTGGTATAGAAGCTTTTTTACACTCATAGTCCAACAAACAGTTTGTGATGGGATTTCATCTCCAACCCAATTGGTCACCTTTGGTGTTCCTCAAGGGACAGTCCTAGGGTCCTTGCTCTTCCTACTGTATGTTAATGACTTGACAAATAACCTCGAATGCTCAGCCAGATTATTTGCTGATGACTGCCTTTTGTATATTCATATAACAACTTCTGATGACATGATGTCAGATGCAGTCAGATCTATGCAAACTTGAGCAATGGCAGAATAACAGGCAAGTGGAATTTAATCCAACGAAATGCTTTATTATGTGCATATTTCTGAAATAGGATCCACCTCACAGAACATATTATATGTTCTGTAACACAGCCCTTGCCTATGCCGATTCGCACCCATATTTGGGTGTAAATCTAGATAAGAAGTTGAGATGGAACTACCACATCCATGAAATATCCTCAAAGGCAACAAGAATCTTAAATATAATCAAACGCAATTTCTGGTTTTGTGAAAAGGACACCAAGGATACATTGTATAAGACACTTGTCAAGCCGAAACTTGAATATGCTCCAGAGGTCTGGGACCCACATTAGTTATGTGATGTTAAGAAATTAGAAAATGTACAGAGAACTGTAGCACGTTTCTGTAAAGGGGACTATAGCTATAAATCTAGTGTAACTGCCATGTTGAAAGATCTAGAAAGGGAACCCCTTGTTCTTCGCCAAAACAAGCCCGTCTAACGACAATGTATAAAATAACTAATGATATTATACATATAGATAAATTTAAATATTAAATTCCCCCTACAGAAACCCGTACACGTAGATCTCATAATTTTAAATATTGTATTGAACAGACAAACAATGATGTATTTAAATTTCCATATTTCCCTAGGACTATCAGAGAGTGGAATAACCGTCCTTTAGATATTGTGTCATCCACTTCTATAGATATATTTCAAAAGAAATTAGGTTTCTTTCTTTGGGAAAAGTAAAATTTTTTTTATGTATTGCATTACTTAGATTTTTTAAAAGTTTTTTTTATATGTTTTTAATATTTAATTATATATTATTTAGATTATATTTTTATAGATTGTAATTTAGATTATATTTCCTTTTATGGTACTTCTACTATCATTTGTTTATATTTTATTTATCAGTTAGCGAGATAACTGTACTTTTGTTAGTATATAGTTTTTGCTGACTTAATAGATGTAGATGTAGATGTAATTGAAACCGTAGTTCTTGCATTTATGCATCTTGTTACCTTCGCCAGGTAGGTTATATTGTTACCGGGGTTTGTTTGTTTGTTAGTTAGCGACATAACTCAGAAAGTTATGGAAGGATTTTGATGAAAATATTCAGATGTTGTCAGAAATGAGACATGGAAAAAACACATTAAAATTTGAGGGTAATCCGGAAAAAATCCTGCATTCTGGATCACTTTGAATTTTTCAGCGTACAAGCACACTCAGCGACATGTGCAACTGTATGGCTACAATTGTAATTTACTTTTGTAGTAAGACTCGTGCTGCACGTGCAAATTCCAGTGTTAAAAAAACTTTTTCTTGAATTCTTGTATTTACAAGGACTGTCACGTTGCATGAGGATCAAGTTTCCTTGGCGGAGGTCTGCGTTCTCTGAGTGCTTCTCTAGTTGTATCTAAGAACAAGTTTTTAACTCTTTTATCAATCCTGGTCAGTCATTCTCCTGGAAATTTTTAGCTTTCTAAAGTCATTTGTGCAAACGTTGAACTCTTGAAACCGTTTACATTTTCAATTTGAATCCGTCTTTCTTTTCCCCAAAATTATTACATAATAATGGGCGGACGTGGTTGAAGAGGTTGGTAAGATTTCTGTTTTCCAATAATAAGAACCCCATTTCGATCCCGCCAGTTTTCCGAGATTCAAATACTTGTGTGACTTTTCCCGCCTAAGCCAACTCAGCTTTCCGTCTTTCTATGGTTGGTAAATAAGTACCAGCGTTTGCTGGGAGCTTTGATGGATTGGTGTCCCGTCCAAAGGGAGTCAAATACTCTCATCCGCTTAACACTATAGAAACCGTAGATGAGCGCCGGCTCCATAGGCTACTTGGCTCGTAAATTACTTAGTCTAACGCATAATCACACTGATGATGATCTAATGGTGAAAAATGGTTTTGAAATATTTATTATGACATTATTTTTACCTTAAACTTTGATTTGACAGATAATAGTATTGTCTTAAAAAATGTCAGACCAAATTTGAATGTCTATTGTATGAAATGTTATACATACAAGAAGAAAAACCATCTCTAAACATTCAAAGTGACTCCCTAAGGGCTAAATTGTTTTTGTAATGATAAAATATTCATCTTGTTTAACTTTGAACACTGAACATTTTAAAACACTTTTCATTTGATAATGGGGACAAGATGCCCTCGAAACGTTGTGATTTTAATGTTTTTTCGCTTCTCTTCATAGTTAATACTACTTCTAAACCTTCATTAATCAAGATCTTAAACTTATACATTTAGCTTTTTAACAATTTTTAAAATCTTTCAGGCAAGGAAGCTTGCTAGCAAACATGAACGTGAAGCCGATAAGATTACGGAGTCAGTCCATGGCGCCCTGAACAACTCGAAGAAGGCAACGGAAGTAACGAGAGATGCTGTCTTAGCTCTCAATAAAACGTATATTGACTTGGCTGACATTCTACGACGGTTAAGGAATGTGGAACGTTTGAGTCAGGTGACGCAATCAGTTGCTACGTCAGCGAAAGAAAGGGCTGAAGATTCCTTGAGTGACGCAGAAGAAATTTATAAAAATGCAACGGCTCCACTTCCAGATATTGGACTCGACGAATTACGAAGTAATTATGCTATTTTATAGGTTTTTTATATCACATTCTAGTACTGTTGTTTATTTTGATGCTGACATAAAACGATCTTCCGATTGCCCAGTGATCATCATTTTGTATCGATTCTTACTTTATGAAGTTTTTTTACTTCGATTCTGTCGAACACGTCCTTTTCCAGTTGTTCTTCAGAGGACTTTCCACCTTCCGATGTTCCTGTGGATTCCACTCTAATCCTACCTTGGTAACACTCCATTTTCAAAATCTCTCCTCCCTCTGAGCTATGCTTATTACCATTGACCTGACGTATTTATAGCATTAGTAAAGGTGTTGTACATTGGGAATGTGATTAAATGATAGTCATCAAATGTAATTTTTTAAAGTTTTATTTCATGCCTATGGTGATGTGTCACAAGATCCTTGGAAGTTCCATTGATCACGCCCCTCTCCTTCCTACAAAAAAACGTTAACGAATCTGTTTTGACGCTAGAACAATCAATCTTTGAGTCAATTGATTCAAAAGTTAGGCCAAATAACACCAGTCATCCCAGTTATTTCTACTCTTCAAGACGAACAAAGTGAAACCATGGTACATTTCACTGGGTTTCATCAACTGGTTCAAAAGCCAGAATGTAAATGTTATACATGGGATCCTGCATCGATAGAAACAAATTGATAGATTTGTAAGTTAGAATGAATAACAACTGTTTGTACTTTTCAGTACAAACAAAGTAAATGTTATACATGGGATCCTGCATCGATAGAAACAAGTTGATAGATTTATATCAACACCGTAATGAAGAGAATTGTGAAAATTGGCAGTTTTTGGAGCGTAGTCCAGTATATTCAAAAGTTCCTGGAATCTAAAATAGTGAGCATTATTTTGCATCCTTTAACGACATTTCTTTTCATAGTTTTTTTGTTTTTATTTTAGGAAATGCAACTCAAATTGAAACAGAAGCTCGAAGCAAAGAAGAAAAGGCCATTATGATCTTATCAGAGCTTGATATTTTGGTGGATAGTTTTAACGTTAAAGAAGATGATGTTCGCAAAAAGATGGCTCTTTGGTCTGACCTCATGGCTAGACTGAGGAACCTTACCGAGCAGGTCCGAGTGGCCAACCTTACTGCTCACGCCGCTGTTAAGAAAGGGGAAGACACTCTGAAGAAAGCTTTTAATCTTCTCGAACTCTTAGAGGTTTGTATAGAATATCATATCAGAGTTAAATCGAAACTTTTTTCATTGTGCCTTTTGACAGTTGAAATTTTTTTATTCACTTTTCCAATCTTCTAGCTCACATTGATAAGTAAAGTAATTGAGGATACTTAAGTACTAAAATAACATTTATATTGAGGTCAGTTGTATCCAAGGTTTAAATTTATTTTATTTTCTAGCTTTGCTTTTGATTGTGTTAATGTATGAAAATTAGTTTGCAACAAATTAAAAAAAGTTCAAACCAAAAAAAAATTAACCCACAACAAATTTAAGAAAATAGAAGTTAATATGTTTGTATTTAAAATGTTTCATACGATATGGGTTCAGTTTGCAAGCCCTTACGCAGGAAGAGGGGAGGGGAGGTAAGTGTTATGTTAGGAGAAGTTTAGTGTTGATAAGTGACTGACACCAAAAGGGTTAAATTTATTGCTATGGTGGCCTTCGTGCATGGCCATATTTAGTTGTTGCATGTTAAAGTAAAGTAGCCTTTATTTAAACAGGTTAGTCCATTCAGCCATAGGCTGGTATCCATAGGAGCCCTGTATAATTAAATATCCATTTAACAAATAGATTCCATGTTGCCGTGCGTCTGTTCAGTAATAGATCACAGATGACGTCAAAATGTGGTAA
>JAOTRI020134270.1:0-11188 GCA_028564885.2 Zoanthus sanctaehelenae
AAACCATGGTACGAAAGGTTTACACGACAAAAATATCGGGTCCGTACCAACTTTTTTGGGGGTCCGGACCAGGTTTTCTCTGTAGTCTAAATGGGGCTGAAAAAACATCGAGCAAATTAAAAAATTTCATAAACTAAAATAATATTGAAATATAACTCTAACCTCTGTTTTCTTAAACATATCAAATGATATAGTTAATAGGATTCAAACTTAAATTTTGATCCAAATTTTTGAGACCTATATGACGTCACATGAAAACGAGAAATAGCTCACTCGTCCTACGGCCTCATTATATGCGCTAAGGTACTATAAGAGAGTACTCTTATTTTACAGTACTCGGGGAAAGTAGTCAAAACTCAACCAAATTAGCTGAAACTCAACTAGAGATTAAAGGAAGGCTTCAACAACCCACTGAGTAAGTTCCACAGTATTTTATTTTGCAAAAATTTAAAAGTAGAAATTAGTGTTAATGAGTAACATATATTCATTTAAATTTAAATTGCGACCACGACCGTCGCTAGCAAAGGGACGAAGACAGAGGGGGAGGGGGGGGGGGAGGCAAGAATCTGTACTTTAATCAAAGAAAGACGGTATTTTTAGTCATCTTATCTGTGCCATCTTAGAATTTCAAAGAACTTGCCCCCCATCCTCCTCCACTGAAAAAGTCCTCGCGCAGGCCATAAAGACACGCGCGTACGCCATTTTGAAAATCAACTTATAAATTCAATATTTTATACAAGTTCAGTTTAAAATATACATTATTTTTATGTTCTGTGTCCATGTGAAATCGGAAGACATATCGGAAATTCAGTTCAAAGTTAAAAATATTTTACAACTTTTACTTAGATATAAAATCTTGATTTTTAAAAGGCTAGTTTAGATGCGTAAGGATGCGTTTTAATTACCTCAGAAAGAAAAACTGATAGGTTATATTAAATTTACATTTTTTCAATTCCAGAAATGTTGTTATGCATTTCCAGTCAATGTTATACATTATTCGTGCGAATTTTAGTTCAAATGTAATTTGTTTTTCATTTACACTGGTTCATGATTCTATTTTTTAGTTAGTGTTTTTAAGATTAAAAGAAAAAGTGAATAGATATGAATATATATATCTATCGATATTTTTTCCAACAGAGGCAAAAAATTTAAGCTTAACCAAGAAGAAGACATAAAACTGACGTATCAATGCCAATGGTAACTTTCACTCAAGGACGGGCACAAGATAAGCACTTTTATCGGCAAAATCATGTAAGCTATTGCAATTTTTTGTTATAGACTCTTGATCTGGTAAGGTTAAAAAAAAAATGAAATTAACAACAACGAAAAAAAATAACAAAAATATATCTTAACTATCAAACTATATATGACTTTTTTATGCGCATTATAATTTAATTGCAATTTGTTTTTCATTTATACTGGATCGTGATTCTATTTTTTAGTTCGCGTTTCACTTAAAAGAAAAAGTGTTTAGACGTAATATAAGTACTGTATTTGCTTTTTTCTCCTAAGCTAAAAACTGAGCTAAACATAGAAGAAGGCCGATAAAACTGCCGTATATATCGATAAAAACTTTCACTATTGACATTTACAATTAGCGCCGGCAGGCACAAATTAAGCAGTTTTATCGGCAAAATCACGTAAGCTAATTTAATATTTTTATAGACTCTTGATCTTGTAAAGTTAAAAAAAGAGGAAAAATATATAAATAAGAAAACAAATATCTTACTTATCAAACTATGACTTTTTAAGAGAGAAACGTTAACATATGAATACATTATATTTAAATCTATAACATAGATCTTGTTTGCTGTAATATATAATGTATACGGACACAAGTTTGTTTTTCTTATCATTTCCATGCAAAAGCTTGTAATTTATCATCGCCAAGAGAGGGTACGTGGGTGCACGTGTAGTATCGCCATTTCCTTTGAAAACAAATTAAAGAGATGGGAAGTTATAAAATCATTTGCGTTTGACACTTGCTAACACTTTCCCACTTACAACATCGAGTATATACGGTGTATTTAGAAATTTAATGACGTCAGAATAAACGATTGATCTCAAAGACTATCCTTTTTTTGTTTCTGTATGATCAACGGAAGGCGTTTATCAGAGCATCTTAAAGATAGCTCTTGACACAAAGAACTTCTGTACAAGCATTCAGCAGAGAACTATATACTTTAAGGCTATCTCCCATGGCCACCGATACAGCATGCATGTGGCCATGGAAGCTTGGTTGGTGTAAGCCAGAACATACCACAGGCTCTGGTCAAACCGTGGAGTAGAGTTTGGGTGGTTTTTGCTTTAAAAGTTTGTCTTTAGTGTTTTTGAGCTACCTAGGTCCGCATTGCCTGTGGTATGTTTTGGCATATACCAACCAAGCTCCCACATGCATGCGGTGCATAAAACAGTTCTCTGAACTCGCCCTTGTAGCTTCATTGCTTGTGGCTGAAAAGCTATACCATATGATTACCAGTCAGACGCTCTACCCACTTAGTTATACAGGGACTCACGTAGGGAACGGGCCAGGTCTAATGGATATAACAGTGGATATAACAACAACAACAACATCAACTTTATTTTTTCATATGTATATATATATACTATTTGCATTATGCATTGCTCACTGCTCGCCGTGTGAGCACTCTGGTGACCCCACAATGCAATCCTATCTATACAATGTGTAACCGTACATCCTGTGCCCAAGTTCAGGAGCTGCCACAAAGCCATTATGGTGGTAACCGGGAGGGCACATTGTATATTTATGTATATTATGCTCAAGCTTTTGCTTTTGCGCACTCTAAGGATTGGGTGGAGAGTTTCCTAGTGAAACGTTCACTATTTGCATTATATATATGCATTGCTCACTGCTCGCCGTTTGAGCACTCCGGTGACCCCACAATGCAATCCTACAATGTGTAACCGTACATCCTGTGCCCAAGTTCAGGAACTGCCATAAAGCCATTATGGTAGTAAACGGGAGGGCACATTGTATATTTATGTATATGTATATTTATATTGTTTCATATAGAGCACTATTACTTTATTTTTGCTTAGTTGGCTTTTAACGGTAGGTAATAAACGGCATAGTTTCATAGTGAAGGAGATGCCCTGGGCCTTAATAAACCGTAAGGCTTTCTAGTTAGACGCCACTCGCCAGGCTAATACGG
This sequence comes from Zoanthus sanctaehelenae, assembly GCA_028564885.2. Classification (NCBI taxonomy): domain Eukaryota; kingdom Metazoa; phylum Cnidaria; class Anthozoa; order Zoantharia; family Zoanthidae; genus Zoanthus; species Zoanthus sanctaehelenae. Next base: position 3,174 of record JAOTRI020134270.1, read on the forward strand.
CTTTCTTAGGTGATTTTTGTAACCCTCACTTAAAAACAAAAAAAAAACACTTTGAAAAGTTACACTAGTAAAAATAAAATGAAAATCATTAAATCGATATTTATGTGAATGAATAAAGAAATAAAGAAATAAAGAAATAAAGAAATAAAGAAATAAAGAAATAAAGAAATAAAGAAATAAAGAAATAATACACATGTCTGATCAGTTATTGAGAAATATGTTTATGGGATTTAGCGAGTGTTTTTTTATCTTAAGATTTAAAAATTGTTTTGAAAAGTTTTGGATATATGAACTGCTTAACTGCAGGCTCAATATGAATACATCCATCTGTTAAAAAATGTCATAATTTGGCTTTTGTCAGTAAGTACTGCGATAGGTTCGATTCTTCAACGGTGGGTAATTATATTTAACTCTGAATTTACCTCTGAAAACTTACAGCTCATGAGCAACACTGCTCGGACTGCTCAGTTAAACGGTAAAAAATAAAACCATGCGATAATCGGATCTATTCGGGACAAATATTACAACCACGAAAAACAACTGACTTAGAAGTACTCTAATTAAAAACAATTGTACGTTATTTTACTGCTTAGATTTGCCAATTCCAAGTTTTTGTGCGGTAATATAACAAAATGTTCAAAGTTCTCGGCCCGATTCCTCAACCTCAGGACCCTTCTTATAAAGCATGTTTTTTAATTTTAGCCAAGTTTAGTCCTTAAGTTTTTATAAAAAAGGTTTATAAAGTAAAAACAATTGTTTGATACAAACTTAAACTTAAACGTGCGCGTCATATCCGTTCAAATGAGCTGATATTCATATCTTTGTGTCTTTGTCCTCGACAAATAGTAACAAACGTTGTAGCCGGAGCTCAACTATTTAGTTTTGCGAAGGGAAGTTTTAAAGACAGGGATTTTGTTGCTGGTAGGAATTTTAGTTTTTCGGCTTAACACTTTTTTTGTTGGTGCAGTAAATAAGAGACATAAATGAATGGAAGTTTACCGATGCCTAATATAAAAAATGACGAAGTTGAATTTTTTTTGTGCGAATTCAACAAAATGTGGCTGACTGATCAACCAATACTATGGTAAACTATGAAAAATTTGCTTTCTTCTCCGATTACATTAAACTTGTATTAAACAAACTGGCAAAGCCTCCGGACTTTGTTGAGAAAACAGTGTGACCAAAACTTACAGTGATCAATGTTCTAGCTTGATGAACCGAAAGCTCGAATTTAAAAGTTCGTATGTACTATATAAACGAAAGACAAAACACGAATATCGTTTTTTGGACCGAGGCTAAATATTTCTATTTTCAAATTGACTTTAGACTGAAAATATTTGTTCGAAATATTTTGGTTTAGTTTGGAAATATCGGTGAAATGGAATTTCTTTGTTTTTCTTCATTTCCCAGTTTGGAAACAAGTGACTATGTCTTAAAAGTAATAGATCTGTAGATGGTTTGGCAAAATATTTTACAAAACCTGACCTACAGCATTATTCTTAAAATAATAAAATTGAAGTTATATTCTTAAATCCCTGAAATTGTGTCCAATAAATATTGTAATAATGTATATTCTTATAAAAATGGACATGGTTGGCGCAGTTGGTAAGATCCCGGCACTTTCTCGAGATTTGAATATTTGTGTGGCCTTCTTTTCCGCCTAAGCCAACTCAGCTTTCCATCCTCCCGGGGTATGTAAATGAGTACCAGCGTGTGCTGGGAGCAAACCTGCAATCGATTAGTGTCCCGTCCAGGGGGAATCATTATTATAGAAACTGGAGATAAGCAGGCTCGAAAGGATTTAGCTTTAGCTAGCTTAAAAAAACGCATACTGCTGCAGTATATCGATCTTTATAAAATCTACCAGTACGTATTATGCACTGTTGGCTTCCATGCAGTAGGGTTGAATCAAGGAAATACCAATGAGGTGGAATTTTTATAAAGATGAAAAAAAATAATTTTTTTTTGGTTTTTAGAACAGAATCAGCTGTGTGTTTATTCACAAGTAATTGCTTGGTGATTTAGCCAAAAATCCATTGCATCAAGGCCTGTACTAAGGGTACGCTGAAGAAGAAAATTTATCGCTTTGAAACGTTTTCACAGAAAAAGGTTCCTGTCTCAAACAAAAAAAACAAAACAAAAACAAGCAAGATACCAGAAAAAGGCCATGCAAAAAAAAAATTCTTATTTCTTTGCCATTTTATGTATGAAAGACGCAGTGTTTATGTGAATTTGATGTAAGTTAAAAAAAAATCTATTTTACATTCCATTTGCGATAACCTTTTTGCATTCAAATTATAGCCAATTTGACTGAAATGAAACAAAGTGACAGTTAACTGACATGTTTTAACCGGTTAGCGACTTGTGATTGAAAGGAAAGAAAAAAAAAACCGAGTTCCGGATAGATGCTACGTGATCAAACATTTGGGCATTGTGCTTATGTGTTAATCATTGTGTTCTTACAAGTTGAAAACATTTTCACCATCTGCATGTATTGCATCACAAGCATTCAGAGTGTTATGAGAACAACGAGGCTAAGATTGGCCGAAAATTAAGAACAACAGAAAAACAAGCTGAGGTTGAGGGCTGAAATAAAGAGAAAAAGTTTGAGTGCTTGATCATATGAAGTCGATTTGAGCAGCTACAGAATATGCGTGCCTAGCTAGGGTTTGAGTCAAAATACTCTCTTTTTTTTTCTAATTAATAAGAACAACTTCAGTATAAGAACAATGAGGCTCAGATTGGCCAAATATTAAGAATAATTTAAGAACAAGCTCAGGCTTGAAAACCTGGTTCTGACTGAAAGTTTATTGAATGTTGTAATTTACTTTCGCAATGAGTACAGTTAAACACATGCAGAAGCGCACCGTTTCTTATTTAGATATAAATTCTACTATTCATTCAAATGATAAACTATTCATGTAATAGAGAGATCTCAAAAGACGATTTACGCTTTTTTCAATGTCTTGTTTTTTTCACACCATTTGAAAAGAAAGAAGATCAAATCAAAAACAAAGAAGGAAAAAGCTAAAAACAATAAGATACGGTAAAATGTACTGCTTCTTATAACAAACCGTGTATAGTGTTATTGACTTGCGTTTCGTAATGTATTTCTATTTAGATTTTATGAATTAAGAATTAAACTTTATAGCATCGTCGGGTGCATAAACATTTTCTTCATAAAGACATCGTTTTCAAAACGTCGATGAACATCCGTGACTGCCTATTTTTTTGTATCTTTTTGTGCACTATGGCCGATCTTTAACAAGAGACCTGTAAGATTATTCAATATTAATACATTGTATAAACACTCACAAAAACTAATCCTTTCTCACATGGAAACTCAAAGTCAAAGCTTTTAGTTCCCCCCCGCATACTTCAAATCTAAAAGTAACAATTTGTTCTTTTCTGACAGCTGTGCCTGTCTTTACGTCATATCTGTTATGCACGGTTAGTTCTATAAGAACAACGCGGGCAACGGCGACGCTCTAAAGTAAATGGGCAAAATTTAATATAAGAACAATTCAAAAACAATCTCAGGCTGAGGCTCTCAATATCTATGAAAAAATTTTACGTAGAGCTTCACTAAAACTCATAAATTAACTTAGCAACAATATAAAACACAAGAGGTCTTAAGGCCAGTGTTTCACTAGTTTCATTTTAAAAAAATTAAAAAAGAAAGGCGCATCGTTTTCACAATATCTTGATTGTATCTGTTATGTCAATTTCTTTAATTTCATCAGTTTCTAGAAATAACAAAATTAAGAACAATTTTAGACTTAAAACATAAAAAATTAACTATTAAAAACCATCAGCCACGAGGAAATTTACTGTTTTGTCTAAAAAGCGTGTAAATCAGTTTTTCTACCTTGTGTATCAGTTCACTAAATGTTTAAAACAAATTTAATTGCTAGCCCCGTCTGACCAGATTGTTCTCCAAATGTTAGTAAGTTTCAATTTATGAGTTTTCCATTTCCTTAAATGGCGAGAAACGAATAGTTTTCCTGTCGTTACTTGACCATTAAACTTATAATGCTTAATTTTAATACAACGGCTAACTTATGTTTACTTCGGGTGATTTTGGATTTCCGTTTGTGAGCCAGTGAACATAGTACAAAAACTCTACATGTCTCGTAATGCACATCATTTCTGTCGAAGATCGATTTTCTGCATGTAAAATTGTATCAAATCTTTTGAATAAACTGATATTCGCTTTCACATATCTAAAGTTTGGTCGCCTCTGTTAAAACGGTTACAAAGTTGATTAACAAAGAGGCAATAGAAAAAAGCATCGAGTATTCCACTTGAGAACAGTGGCAAAATCTTTACAAATTTTAAAACGAACGGCCAGTAGACTTCGTATATTAACTGCCGTTACAGAATGACCCTTGACGTAAGTAGGCAACTTGCAACGTAGGAATAATGAGAAATCAGAAACATCAATTTTATATAAGTCGATGTTGAAACTAACAATGATAATTATTTGTATTTTGAGATCTCTCTATTTTATGTATACATTTGTCATTTGGAAAAATGTTATTGTGCCGGCTGTGTTTTACTGTACATGTGCTGATTGTATCCTTAAATTACAAAGACAAAAATTCGACAAAGTACTGAACCAGAGACATTTTCAGCGCCTGCATGAGATTGCTCTTAAATTGTTCTAAATTTTCGGCCAATCTGTGCTCGAGCCTGGATGATCTGGTTAAGTTTTTCCGATAAAATATAGAATATTCGATATTATTTGTAACTGAGAATATCTAATTTGACTCCCCTGAATCAAAACTGATCTAGAATAAAATGAACACAAATATAGTCAACACGAAAAATAAACTGAATACAGAATACCGAAAGTCCAGAAAACTTTCCAATAATACCCCCGAAATATCATCATTTTTTTTTCTTGAGGAAAATGATACCAAAAAAAAAAACTGAGAAAAAAAAGTTCAGTTTTAGATTATAACTCGGGTAGTTTTTGGCCAGAAAATAGCTTTTACAAACATCGGAACCTTAATAATTTTGTGAATTTTCCTTTACTCAAGAACTAAATTAAAATTAAGATAATCTTAATTTGAAAACCGAAACATTTTTGTCCTGTGTTCTCGAACAACTATATAGAAAACATTTTTTTGTGGATGGTAACAGATTTTGCTTTTGTGTGTGTATTGGATAATTGCACACGTGTGACACCAGCAATCAGATATAGTTAAGTTTTGCAAAGATTCTTATTCATTCTTTATCATTTTTTTAGATATTTTTGGTTAAGAAATAGAATGTGTGACATAAATAAATAGATATCTTTAAAGTTTTTAAACAGTTTTTTATTCATTATTTTAAATACTATGTAATTAAAAAGATAAAAAAAGTAATAAAATCATTTTTAGACAATGTGATTGACCTTCTCCTTTTGAACCCAGTGAACAAAAGTTGACTTGTCAAATTAAAGAGTACGTTTACAAAGTATTCTCACTATGTTCTTTTCGGATTTAATTTTGCAACTTCTACACCTTAATTTCAGAACAGATTTTGTTAGAATTCAGTTATATTTTTGTCGCTTTTAAACAATGCGATTGACCTTTTCCTTTTGAACCCTGCACAAATTATAGAGTACGTTTTACATAGTATTTTCACTGTATTCTTTTCGGATTGTATCTGTTCTCATATTACAGCATATATGTATATATGACAGAAATGTTTTTGGCGACGAGAAGCAGTTCAATTTGTCATTTTCAAAAAGGCCTGTTTTAATTTAGTTAAAAATACTTAGTTTAAATTCAAAACATTTATAAATTTTACACATATATAGAAAACAAAAAGTTTTCTTTCTTTTCCTTTTGGTTTATTGTTTTTAAAATGTTCTGAAAGTTTCACAAATTTCAATCTTGACTTCTTACATGAAACTGTATTGAAGAGTTTTTTGCATGTATAAAATCTTGTTCACCAAGACCATATTTTGCTTGAGGTGGAAGCAGCTTTTTTTTGTTTTTATAACTTTGTATTTTCTGCCAAATCAATGGATACAAATTTTCAGCACCCAATTTTCGACCTTTCTTTACTTCTTCCTGTTTGCTTTGTAAGAATAGAAGGAAATTAGATTCAAGAATGTGGGATAATGTAAACTATGGCGCACCTGAACTGTCTTTGAGCTGTTATCAAACGAGTGTCAATTCTTATTCATGTGAACACCTTTTGTAGTCCAAAAGCCAAAACTTAAGTGTTTAAGCTCTCGAGATATTGTTCCAAAGGAAATCGTTTAAGTAGAAAAAGCCACTTGAGTTGCTTATCTACAACCGTATTGTAGGTTTATATGGGTGATATTCCGTGATTCTTTTCTAACTGAAAATCTCAGTTCAAAATAGAAATCGTAGCGTCACCTATAGCTAATGACAAGTTCTCTGACATGTTCCGGTCGGAAACTAGATTAGATTTAGAAAGCACATGGCGGCCGTTTGGGAGAAATAAAAGTGTTCCTTAAACAATCAAGATGTTGCCAAAAGCGTTTAAAAATAAAACTCTAAGTTCCGGTGATTTTATTTATAAATATAGTTTATGCTCATCTAGCTATATAAGTTTGATCTGAATATTTATACATGAGAACTTTCAACGAAAAACAAGAATTGCTATATTCACGTTGCTGAATTGAATTTGCAATGTAACCAAGAACAAACAACTTAGAAAACTCGGAAGTTTTTTTTAAAGGTCACCTCTAAACCAGGTTTTGTTTACGTGACCTAAAAACTGGCCACTAAAAATCTGCTCTTGAAGTGCTAATCTAAAAAAATACCTTTTTTTTCTGGTTTTATATGAACCAGGTTGGAGTAAAATTTCTGTGCAAAAATGCAGTTTATTTGTCTATTTAGTTTGTTTTTGATCGCGGCTAAAGGGAAGCCTCTTTTCGTCACACCGGGGCACAACGCACAAGTTATTCAAGACTTGTTCACTTCTCTTAAGAAACTTACATGTTATTACCAGCACGCCTTTCGCAACATCAACCTGGATGCCCTATTTGGAGTTAAAATAGCACAAGGTAAGCTATTTCATTTCAACGAGGTTATTTTACTAGTTTATAACAAGTAATATAGATGAAACATTTTCAATACTGAGTTGTGAGTTGTTTCTGATCAGTTTCCCTTAACTTTGGTTGTTTTTAAATTTGTGATCGTTTCTCATGAGCAAACCTATGTGATAAACAAAACCGAAGCCACACTTTGCTTGTTATTGAAAAAATTTAAGCTATTTTTCATCGAATTTTAGCAGTTATTAACAAAACCATGAACGGGAAAAACTGCTAAAAGTACAAACACTTTCCAGTTTTGATGTTATACAAATAAATATTGTTTCATTAAAAAAATGGCTCTGAAAAGTGTTTTAAAACATAGAGAAGAAGTTTGTAGAAGAGTAAAAATACTGCTTACTGTTTTCTAATATCTTTTTTCGTTCCAGAGATATTTAAGTTTTTAATATATGCAAATTACGCAAGCTATGACGTAATATACTCAACCGATTTTTGATCAGATATAATAAACAAGAATATTTCAGTCAATCTGTAAAAAAACATGTTTAATTTTTTTACAGTAAGATTCCATTAGAATTGCTCTGCAATATGAATGTAAACAATCATAGCAAATTTCTGGGTTCCAGAACTCCACGATACTCCAAGGGCACTCTGATCTTTTCTGGCATGCTACATTGATATTTGGTAATTGTGCCTTATCTACATGATATCGATCCAGCTGCAAGTATATAAATACCGTAGGTTGATTTCGTGGCCTCGGTTAATATTTTTCAAGCTTAAAATTGCTAAATTATTGAAATCAAGGCTAGGAGGGACTGGAAAAGAGTGGGTTGCCATGGGAACAGAAATTGTTATAGCTGTCACTTCTGAAGATGTATGTTGCAGCATATGATCATGAAATGTTTTACAACAAAAATTGTTTTTTGATTATGTTTGTTACCGCCGTTTGCTTTCTTTTTCTTTTTAAGCTGTATATAGGTATTTTGCACTTAAAACTACT
>JAOTRI020134281.1:0-11185 GCA_028564885.2 Zoanthus sanctaehelenae
GTAGGGCTTCTTTAAGTTTAAGATCAATGGGATTGTTGGCTGTATCTAGAATAGTAAAACAAGACGGTGTATATAAAATTTTGCAGGAAGGAGATTCAAAAAAATGCTTAAAAATATGTGAGTTTTTATCGCTCATTGTGTGTTCTTTAATCCTAGTAGATTACATTGAAATAAGAAATTTTTTCACGTGGCCTAATTATGTCCTAGAATGAGTGTGCCGTTCCATGCGTGTTAACCAAACAATACTTTGTATTGTCTATGTTTAACATTAACGTTAACGTTTTATTTCTTTATTTTCTGTTTTTGTTCGCAAATCAGCCAAAAGTCTTGGTCAATAATGTTGACAAATCAGACAAGTCCACTAAAGTCAACTTCTGCAATGTAAACGAAAACGTTCTGGAAGGTAAGCTTAGCTTCTTCTGATGCAATAACTTTGTAAACTTTTAAAACGTTTTTTGTTGCATAAGAAGCAATGCTTAAATAATTGACTGAGAATAGCTTTCGCTCGATTGCTAAATCTATTAGTCTATTTTTTCACATACACTGTTCGAGACCTTGCGAATCATGTTTACGAAAAATAGATGTTACGGGAAAACGTGGTTTGTTAACTATTTAATTTCATTTATCCAAGCGTTCAAAGCAGAAGTAAAGAAGCTTCATTTTGTCCATACCGAGTCTTCATTATGCTTCCCTTGAAAAACGTAATGGTTTTCATGGTAATATTCTCGTCAGCTTAAGAATGACCACTTATGTGACTAATACACCTTCACCATCCAAAGCTTCTGGACAACGTAGTTGTTCATAAACATTTGTACAAGTTTCAGTTTCTAACCCTCTTAATCTCACTCGAAGTAACACATTGGATTGAAGAAATTGTTCCTAACTACGCAAAGAACCAAACAGAAGCTATAATACCATTTCAAAAAGACCAGTTTTATCTGTGGTGAATTCATCATGTGTTACTCTATACTCTGATAAACCAGGGCTTGCATTTAAAGCAAGGTGCCAAAAATTAACTAATGCTACGATTAAGATCTCAATGGTACTGCATAAGTATAATATGGTCTGTAATCATTCGAATGATCCAAGGGATTACAAGTGTGGTTACAGACTAAACTGAACGACACGAAGTTCTTTTAAATATTCAAGTGCCTATGAAGTAAACAATGCTTATAGCTGCATAAGTTTGCAGGTATTGAGCTGCCTTCAGGCTAGCTTACAACATTCAAGGAATCAAGTTTATAGTTTCTGTGACGTAATTTTGTTTCCAAACTTCAAAAGCAACATGAAAGAAGACAGCAAGTTTAACTCATTTCTTCTCTCTGATTCATAACACAAAACTCAAACTCAAGCTGTTAAAAGAAAATGACCTTATCTTTATTTAAAAACTATTTTACCAGTTTTAAACTATTTTCAACTTAAAGAAGTATGTTTAAGTAATTTATATTCTCTGTACTGAAGCAAACAAAATGAGCCGTGACATTTTTCTAATTTGCACCTTAAATGCTACCAGAACTCCAATCTTTTCAGACGCGTAGCGTTACTGCAATTTATTTCAACTTGCTAAAATTTTGCCTCTTTGTCTTTCTTATCATGATCTTTCCAGACAAAAATTCTTTTTTCACTTCTTGGCACTGTAATTGCATTTATTTACAGAAAAAATAAAAAAAGATGAAAAAGAACTTTAATAATTGGTAATAGCTAATGAAAACTTATATTAGGGGAAATTATTTTTTTTGAGACAGTGTCCTCTAGTTTGAAAAGTATGTTGAGTTCCTGTAGTGATTTTATGTTTCATTTATGTTGTGCTTGGTAGAAAGCAATAAAATAATTTGTTTAGGAATCGAAACTGTCAGGTGTCCCATTACATCAAACTGTCCGAAAAAAATTGTCCAAGTTTTAATTTGGCAGATTAGTTAGATTTAAAGTGTCTTTACCGCCTACAGGGTTTTCATGTTATTGATAGCTTTATATCGAATAGCTAAGAACTCCCGAAAAAAAATTTTCGGTTTTGCAACTTCTTTGTCACTAAATCGAGCTGTAAAATCCTTGTGATGGCCACGCCCAACAAAGATTGCCGTGAGTTGCTAAATCTGGGTCCAGCATAGTCTATGACGTCACTTCAGGAAAGATCGACTGTTCATGTTACTTTTTCAATGAATTTCCATACAAAATCAATCATTTTTCAATTTGTTTAAGCCAAACAATGATCAGGTTTGTATGGAAACACTGAAAAATTATGGCGAGGAAGAAGACGTTTACTGAAGTGGCGTCACTGAGCAAAGAATTAGCAACTCTCGGACTTCTTCGTTGTGCGTGGTCGGCGCGGGAGATGGCAAAAATGCAACGCAATCAAATTTTGTTTTTAGAACACTTGTCTACCCATTCTGGAGGTATCGAAATCGAAAAAAACAATTCTCGCCATATAGACACTATAAATACATCAGCTTATGTACATTATATTTTGACGAAATTGAAACGATTGTGAAATTGAAGTATATTTAACGTATAGTATTACTATTTTTATGCTTGCTATAATTCCAATTATTAATATTAATTCTATTAAAACGTTTACATACTGTTTTCGACACAGGCTGGTTTTCGTTTCCTAAGTCTGGTACTTTTGAGATTCGTGGTTTTTTTCTGGGTCAGCCCATCCCAAAAGGCCAACTAGATTGCCAAGTTAGTGCATCAGTTGCTGTTGAAACTTGTAAACTCGTGTTGCTGGGTCCTTACTCTCAAAATCTGAACAGAGACCTAAAGACAAGAAACGGAGTGTTAATGAGAACCAATGGCGACTTCAAATTTCAGGTACTCTGATTTTCAACGAAACGATTCTCTTCTAATCACATTTGGGCTATTTTTGTGTTATGTAATTATTAAGATACTCGTTACATTGTTAAGACGATAAAAAATTTCAACTCCACTTTGCGGGACATTAATCAATTGCTCTTAATCTCCCAGTAGTTGTCGATACTCATTTACTCATCACTCCGTTAGCTAAGTTAGTTTAGGCGGTGCTTATGCATGATTCCGGAAAAAAATAAAACCATTAAAATGTTTACATGAAAAGGATTAAAGCAATCTCGTACGGGAATGAAATCGTACAGTCTTTACATGATACGGGAACGAATTGCAGTTAGATTTTATTCCAGAATGAAAATTTCATTCCGGTGCGAGAACTGTGATGAGTTCATTCCTGCCGAAATGAGTCATTCTGGTATGAAAATTGTTGAAGGATCATGTAAACAAATGCATTGGTTTGTATGGAATCGGGATGATTCTCGATCTGGCTTATTAAGCGAAAAAGGTTACACGAATATCCAAATCTTGACAGAGCCGGGGTCTAACTGGAGTCCTTGTGATCTAGGAGTTTAGCGAAACCATTACATTCTTAGTCACGACGTACATGCCAAAAGAGCTCGTATACAATGTATATCAATGTCAGTGGAACATTTTTAGATTTGGAACCAGATTGTAGAACAGTATTCTTAAAACATTTTAACACAAAATAACAAGGCCGAAAAGGAAATAGATGTATTGCCTAGGATGTCAAATGTTTATAGAATCAAGTCAATTGGTACCGGTGGTCTTTTATAGTTCAACTCTTCATGGTAAATGCTTATAGATATCGTACTCTTCGTAAACTTGAGCAATTATTATGTAATAAGAATTTTAATACTATTATTTTATTTACGAAATATCTTTTAAATCAGCTTTAGATCAGCACTCGTTGCTATTTCCAGATGACATGTCAACCAGATCCTTTGTAAAACGAGTTAAGAAAAATATTTTCACGAAACTAAACTGAAATTGAGATTTTTCAGCTCAAAACGTTTAAAGAGATTTTGCTTTTAGATACAGAATGATATATATGTTAGAAATGCAGACCTTTACAATGCAACGTGGTGGAATTGTTAAATAGTATACAATTCAAAGAAGTTTGCAGTTAATGAATTCATCTCAGCTCTGATTTATATAAAAAAAACGAGTCCATATGTTATTAAAACTATAGGGCTAATTTTGACATACAAAACAACCAGCAAACTGCGAACTATATCCGTTCCTTCCGTCGACTAGTATGTCTTTACTAAGAGCGATGAGTCACCTACCTTTAGGTGAGGTCCTTTGTTTTTGTGGGCTCAAAACTCTAAATTTTAAATCTACTTCTAGTTTCCAGAGAGTTTCAAGAATTTTTGTCGAGGGTCGATTGTAAATGTTGAAAAAATGTAAAATAACGTTTTTAAAAACACCAATTTCTTACCAACGTAACAGATCACATGACAAGACTGTGTACTCGGTTTGGTGTTCGTAGATTGATTAGCATGAAATAAAATTTCAGTAATTTTAAATTTGTTACAATAAAAAGCCCATCAAAATTATATTGAAACAAACATTATACTAAAGATAGTGGTAATTAAAATATAATTATTTAAAATACATTTGAAGTTTTATACTCGACATTTTGCCCTCTACCCTCGACAAAAAGGCGAAATCGTTCCTACATTATGAGTAAAACACAAATGGTTGAAAAGAAATATCATGGGTAATTTAGCTAAACATTCTCAAAGAAACAGCAAAAACAATCGACACAGAAAGCAAGTGGAAACAAATTGACCAAATGTTACCTTTTTAACATTATAATTTATTCCACCATATTAAGAATTGTTTTAGTTGACTAAAGCACATGTCCAATGAAACAGTCGAATATTAAACGATTTCATTTTCATTACTTGACACAGGTTTGGGCTATGGATCATTCTAGTGAAGACCCAATGTCCACTGAATCATTTTTGTCCCAGGATCTCTTGAGCATGTTGTGTGTAACTGACAGAGCCGTGTATCTTTATGCCTTGGACGTGAAGACATTCACGCTATATTCCTTGGAACGTTTAAAAGTCTGGCTACAATATCTGAACTACAAGGCACCAATTTCCAAAGTTTCAGTTGTGGAAATTAATGAGTTTGAGGATTTAAGTATTTTGAATCTTCAAGAACTAAGGAAAATCAACCCTAATGTTCAAGATGCCAATGTGATCGATAGTGTTACTCCTGAGAAGATTCTTGATATTGTGGATCAGTATGCTGCGTGTGGACCTCTATCGAAGAGAATCCATAAGAACGTAATTGACCTTGAAACGAAAATCACCGAATGTAGGAAAGAAAAACATTATCTCACCCAAAAAGAGTTCTCGCAAATGGCAATGCAATGCGGCCTCGAGATATACTGGCAAATATCTGAAGCAGCACAATACTTACAAGAAGCCGGAATTGCGTTGTTTTTTGGGTTTGCTGAATTTTATCTTCTCCTTGACTGGTCGGGCGAATGGTTAGCAAGCTTTGTCAAGTTGATAAAGAACAAAAGTCCAAAGGGAATCCTGCGTTTAAACCAAACTGGTAAACATAATAATATAGATTAATGCTTACATTGGGAGAATTACTGGGGTTACGGGTTTGACTAAGAACAATTTATAGTAAACGATCTATAACAATTATAATATGTTGCACTGTTCTTCAATGTGAATGACATCCTGATCCTTAACATCAATTATACCTTAGTCATTGATAGTACAACTGCAATAAATAATTATTATCATGAAAGATATTATAACTTTTTTCCTTATTATGAACCACTATTGAGTTATTAAATTCAATATCTGTTTCTATTAGGAAATTTATCATATTTATAAGATGATGCAATACAAATTTTTATTAGTTTAGACAATTAAATTTACCAACGATGCGTAAATTTCCCTATTTTGTGCACTATAGATGATGATGTCGAAATGAGCTATGTCATTAATGCTTTGGTCCAGAATGGGATTGCGTTTCATTCAGCACAGAACAGCGCTGTCCATTATATTCCTCTTCTTTTTGTGCCCTTGCCACACAGTGTATGGCCTAAAGTGAGCCAGTTGCCTTCAAGTAGAATAGCCGTGATACATCTGGTGTACGACAAGGAGCCGTTGGAGTTATACGTTACCTTTCCCGAACTCTGCAAAAAAATTGAAGGTATCAGGTAATAAATGCGCTATTTAAGCGCTTGACGCTGGAAAGCCTCGGTTTTATAAACACTTCGCTTTAAGCTCAAGGAGTATACATTTTTAAAAATTCTGATTTGCTATCTTTAAAGAAAGGTTAAAATATTTAGAATTTTGGTAGTTTTAATTGCATATTTTTTAATGGCACAGGATATTTGAATTGATGCAAAAATTCGGGAATAATTTCAACTAGATTTATCGAATGGGTAAACATACTAAAAGTCCCCTAAAATTTGATCGGGGAAAAGCGCCGAATACAGATAAGCACTCAAAGTCTTTGTGAGTGCAACATGAAAGGATGCTGAAACCGGAAGTAACTGCTTTTCAGTCTCAGAATTTTAAAACCACCTCGAGTAGCTCTTTTCACGCGAGAGTGACATTGATGGGTATTCCGGTTTTCATAAAGCTAATTGCATCATCACCGTTGGCACATCAGTAATAGTGAACGATGCAAAGTTTGGAGATTGGTCAAAAACTGACAGAGGTATGAGCATTTCAATATAAATATTTTGGCAATTTTTTGTAAAAAATATGCATGTTTTGCATAATAAGGAGGCTGGAACCGCATCTGATGCATCTGATGATTTATCAACAACAAAAAAACCTCGTTTTGATGCCGTTTACTGTGAACAGTGTACTAGTCGTGTTGTTTCCATTTTCAGGGGTGAGGACGATGTTTGTTTTGGAAGATTCTCCATGGTATTTCGGATTCCAGAAGACCAAAACATTGAAGCAAAAATTGAATGCGGACCTCATGATGCTGATAACGGACAAACAGAAATCCGTTTAACAGTACGTGCACTGCATACCGAAAAGGTTTCACCTCTCACCATGGTTGAGCACTTATTGTCGTTAACAGACCAACTGTGTGAACTCGAACCAACCGAGAATGTCAAAGTGTGGTGCACGAAATGCAACGCTCCTTCTTTTGAGCTCAATGACGCCAAAAATAAAGTCATAGTGGAAGGCGACGATGCTAATTTAAAGTGTCCTTACTGCAAGGAAGTTGTCCTTATATCAGATTTGTTACAAGGAGCTGAGGAAAAAAGACCTCTCCCGCCCCTGTGGAAACCAATCATCAGCAAACGGAAAGGTTGTCAAGGTATTTACCGGTTTGTTTTTTCTGTCGACCAGACAAACATGTATCCCACAATTCCTTGCAGCACTAGCTAAGTTGTGAGGAGAAGAGGGACCTAGAACAAAAGCTAGCCTAGTGAATGCTTCAAGAGCGCCTACTTTTAATAGGGTTTGAATGGATAAATTGATAAACGTTTGTTCAAAATCAAGAGGTAAAAAATAGTCAAGTAGCAGTCTCGATTTTGCTCGTTTTTTTTAAATGAGTGCTTTTCGCCATTTTCGCAAATCTTGTTACGCGGTATTTCTTAAGAATTGTCGTTATCGAGCGTAACTGGAACCATTATACTTATGAAGTCATAAATAGTAAAATAAATAAAATCCGTTTTCAAGTACTTGTTGAGACTCAAAAAATAGACAGTAAAACCTGACATTTGGAATCAACTTGTCTGTTTTGTGTTGCTGTACTTGCACTTTGTGAAAGGATTAATTCGATTGAAAAAGTTGTAATTTATCAATATCAATATGTAATATGTAGTTTATTATTTTATTTTTATTGTATTTTTATGTATATTAACAGAAAGATGAGACTGAGTGCGTAAGCACGAAACTCGGAGTAACAGTAAATCATGTGTTGGTTTCATTGAGTCTCATCTTTCTATGATCTACCTCTACACTTAAGTGTATTGAGCACTATTTAACAGTATTGGCAACCTTACTATTATGTATATTAATATGTATTTTCAATGGCACGTTCTGCAATAGCGTGACACGGTGGTCAGAGTTGGGGATTTGAATGCGGAAGACGGTACCTGGATTCGAATTCCGACTCGATCTACTGAATGAATTTGTTCTAGTTCATTCCTTTGTTTTGAAGAAACTAATAATAACTTGAGATCTAGATATGTTTTTGTTTGAATGCCACATGCCTTAACTCCTTAGATTTTGATTGCAATCTTTTCTCGCACTCACCATGTTTTATAGCTGCTCACTAGTAATGGATGGAGATATTCTTTCTTCAAGTAACTGGGACCCATTTTTAAAACTTCACTTGTCTTAATCTCAAATGGTCTCTGAAACAGTGATATCACTTAAATTTGAAATCATTGCAGTTTAAGTTAGATTTAAAAACAAACCTTAGAGGTTTAACTAAAGCTTTAACTTAATTGAGAACTTTATCCTTTACAAACTAGCTTGTTGGAACACAAATGCTTGGTTTAATTTATTTATAGTTTCTATAGCACTATAGAATAAATGAGTTACAATAACTCCTACTGCACTGAGCATCAATGCCCATTAGAAATTGGCTTCTAGGAAAATCTCATTCTTACCTGGGGCAAATTTACTTCGCTTTGTAAATTTGCCAGCTGGTTAAGAATCCCAACTTACCAGCTATGATTCTTAAGAGGGGTAGAGGGAAATTTTCTACTATGACAGTGAAAAATTTTAGGGGAGTTGTCATTACGAATCTATTTACTTACAAGGAGGGTCTGTAAAAATGAATTATTATGCATAACTTGGGAATGCAAAGAATCAAGGAAGTTATTGAACTTACGAAACATGGTTTATTGCAGAAATATTGCTCAGAGAAATTCTATACCGACAGAAGAAGCACGAAAAGAAAAGTGAGGAGCGACACTTGAAAATTGAAAAAATGCTAAATCAACAGCGTTCCGAGATGAAAGAGCTATTCACACAGCTGCGGAAGTTTATGATAGATCTTGATGAGGTTTGAACACTGCAAATTTAACTAAGATTATATCAATTGTTGTGCAGGTGAAAGCCTGGCAGCATCTCGAGTTTTTACTGATCTGTTCTCAAACTCTTGTAATTAATCGACTCGGGTTTCACTAGGTTTTGAAGTCATGCAATTAAAGACCTTAAGTACCGGAATATTTCTTCTTAATGGAGGTCAATTCTCCGAAAATAGAATGTATGTAGAACAACGTTTTTGGCGCCATTTTTTACCTTAAGCAGCGCACGCGCTTCCACGACGGACGTAGGCAAAATAGGGCGCGAAAACAATTTTTAAAGAACTCAGTTGTAAACAAAAAGATCGTAAAACTGATTGCACTTTCAGGAAGAACCTGGAACAAAAGGCAGAATTAAAGTAATTGTAAACTGTTAATTTACATTACAAAATGATTTATTGTAAATATAACTTTGATAAGTTAAAAAATAAAGGCAGACCTATAAGATCTTCTATGTGCAGCTTCGTTTCTAAGCCGTACTTTTTTGTTCGCGAACTCGACAAAACGAATAATATTTCTAATTTTCAACATCTTTCAAACAGAGGATTTTCTAAGACTGTTGATTAAAGTTAGTATAGAGGAATATGAAACGTTTTGGTTGTATAGCCGTTGAAAAATCTTCTGTAGTAACTAATGGTAAACTCACTTTTATTATTGCATATATTGACTGGACCATTACGAAAGCATAACGTTATAAAAACAGAGCTCTCGTAAAACTTTCATTATTTTCTTTATAGTTGCAAACAACGTTGATGCACTATCGATCATTTGGCGATTTCATGATTATAACAAGATGCAGTTCTCAGCCATTCCACAGTCTTGGTTGTATTCTCGAGCATATTAACAAGAAACAATAGTTACATGATATTGATCTTATATTTTGGCAAATTTTTAGCTTGACCTTTTCATAAAAAAGTTTTTCAAAATTATTATTTGTATATAAAAGTGTTTATAGTATTAGGAGATATTTCTAAATGCATATGAAAATACAAGAACCTATTTCTGGAATCTTTGTAGACTAAATTGATTGCTATTTATAGCCTAAATTGTATATTAAGGTTCTTGTACAGCTATTACTGTATTTAGGTATTTAGGTTAACAAAGGAGGTTATGCAAGGAAAACAATCAATATATAAGGACTTTGTTTAAGGAACTAAAAATTATTTGTAGGTGCTTGCACAGTAGTTGGTATTACGGACAACCTATAAAAGTGTCTATGCTTGAAACTACATCTCAAAACAAAAGTGGAATTTTCTCTTTTGCAGAACGATACTCCAGCGCTGGTTCAAATACTACCTGATTCACCTTCATTTTTACCAAAGAAATGGAAGTCTTTCAAGTTGTATCTTTGGTGTGAAGGAGACAGCACTCTGATGGAACCTCATCCGCTTGATATCAAGGATCACAAAGGCTACAAGTTACCTAACACGATTTTGGTGAAGTGTGCCAAGTACATACGACTGGTGTTACCGGTTTGGAATCAATCTTCATTTCTTGACTGAAGCTATCTTTTTACCTTAACTAAATCTTACATCCAAATCTTTAAATTACTCTACGAAGGAATGATGATTTGAAAAGTATACTAAACGTTTCATGAAGTAGCAGAGGTTAATTTTTAGTAGTGGTAAAATTCAGGAAATTTCGCTACATTACAATATTAGCTACACTTGAAACAAAATGAAATTGAAAAGTTAAAGAATATCACAAACTATAATTTTCCAATATATTTTTTTTGCTTTAAACTTTTTTTTCTGTCAAAGGTACTCTATCTCCTGCCGTTCATTCCAGCAATTGGTCAAATTTCCACGCCTTTTGCAGTATTCTTTGCTCTACATATCAGTACAAAGATGCCCAAAGACTACAGAAAATGGCATGAGACTATCAATAAGGTAGGTCAAATGTATAAATATCACTAGCCTAATTCGCAGTAATAAAGAATAATCTAGCGGTTAGCCCAGTTCGTAAAATATATGCTTTGCAGCTGCAAGGTCCCCAGTTCGTTCCCGGCACTTTACCATAAGGAAATAATCCTACGACGTCCTATAATTGTAGAATAACTAGTTTTCTTCATTTAACGGAAATCCTAAAAATGTCCAAATGTCCAAATCCTACAAATGTCCAAATGTCCAAATCCTACAAATATCCAAATGTCCAAATCCTACAAATATCCAAATGTCCAAATCCTACAAATGTCCAAATGTCCAAATCCTACAAATGTCCAAATGTCCAAATCCTACAAATGTCCAAATGTCCAAATCCTACAAATGTCCAAATGTCCAAATCCTACAAATGTCCAAATGTCCAAATCCTACAAATGTC
>JAOTRI020134292.1:0-11183 GCA_028564885.2 Zoanthus sanctaehelenae
GTTGTAGTTCAGATTCAATATGATTTTGAACTGATTCAATTTATTTTGATGCAGTGTGATATAGCTGTTGTCTTGAGCTGGTGCAAACCAGTTTGTTTTTTCAAACCAGTTTGTTTTTCTCATAACCAAAATACAAGACAAGCAGGTTTGTATATTAATAATAATGAATTTATTTAACATCTTTTAAACAGCAACACTAAAAATAAGTTTCAAACCTGATAACGGCTAAATGTATTTCCAGTTTCATAAATTTTTCAACAAAATTCCTTCATGAACTAATTTGATAAGGCGCGCCACATGCATGTACAGTACATTGACGAAGTCGTTGCTAGATCTGTTTCTTGTGAACTGAAGTAGGGAGTAACTGCTGTATACCCTGCCACAACCCTGCCACTATTGTTCTCGATTTATTAAACTGCGCATTTATTTTTAAAGAACAACTGATGCGCAGGAATAAATTTTTGAGGATGGCAAGGTATTCTGCAATTAGGCTTAAAAGGAGTAGTAAAATATAAATCTTTTCATTTTTAAGTTAACCACTACGTTAAAAGAAAACAATTCTATATGTCTCCTTTTTATAAAACACGGAAGAAATTCAAAGCAGATCAGTGAAAACAAACTCGTCACCAGGCTACCTCAAAAAGCATTTATATACATATTGCACAAAATGGCGAAACCGAAGGCGAAGAAAGAGAGCCCTATATAACAAAACTTGATTTCATGGAAAAAGTTATAGATTACACACATATATTTACATATAGTAGATGGGTGACAACACAATTATACTGTAGGTTTGTGATCTTTTATTATGTGTTACTGAAATTTAGCGCACTATATCATGTATTTTAATATAGTCTCAGCATTATAATTAGTGCATACATATAAATTATACTTCATGGAAAGTGCGCGCCTAGGGTTTTATTTACGAGTTGTGAAATATCATAAAACGAACAAGCGTCTCCTTACGCGAAAGAGTTTTATGATACGAAACAACGAGTAAATAAAAACTGTACAAAGCATTTTCCAGGGTGTTGCCATATACATATCGAGATTTATCATTCAAACGAAAATAAAAACTTTTATTATTAATCAATAAGTACTTAATATATAATTAATTGTCAGAAAAAAATTATTGTTGCTGGACTTTTGTTATCATATTTAAGAAGATAGGGGTATCTTTCATAGTCAAAGAAAAATAATTCCAGATTTTACAAACAAATCCAAAGAACATAAAACAGGTTTCTAAACTCCTTTCAAAAAAAGTTTCGGCACTATTAAAAACTGTTCAGGCTGAGTCGAAGTGAATCATCAATCTTTTCCATTTCTTTTCTTTGTGCTCTGTACCAGCACTCTGGTACTGCAAAACTACTCATTTTGGGAAATTACAATTGAAATATTTCATCATCAAAGAGGAGGATAGCCACAGTAGGTCAATTTGTCTCTGAAAACTACCAAAACAATGAAGTTGCTTGTGATTTTTGTCACGCATGAAAAAAACCATATGTAGCTTCTGATTGGATGTATCGTTTTTCTTGTAGTGAAAATAAAACATACGTAGTTTCTGATTGACTAAGAAAAATGAACAATTTACGAATGCTTACTGATAACTTGATATTCATGATTACTTAGCCTAGTTCGTATTGTTAAGTAAACAGTTACTAAAAATTTCAATTGTATTCTACGTTTTCATGATAATATACACAACCATTAATTTTTTATTATCTATTTTCCAAGTCCTGCATTACTCTTCTTACTGATTGTTGTCTGCCCATAGCGAATTGTATTTTGGACTGTTTCCTGTAATCTCCAAGTTGGGTTGTTGTTTTGCCCATTGCAAGCCCTCACCTGGCAAAAGTGGTTTTCAACAACATCCTGATTGGTTATTGCAGGCCTTATGACTCCATTGCTAAATTTTTCTTGCTTGATGGAAACAATTGCTTTAAAGCCAAGAACCATTGATTGCATATCAAAATAAAGCTTAGAAGACAAAAACAGCTTTGCATTTGAATCAGTAGAAGATTTCCATTTATTGAGATAAGACAGAAATGAAGTAAGATGTCTTAGGCGATTGTCTGATGTACTTGATATAGGTAATTTGTCGTGGAAAAGCTGGATCATGTTTGAAGAATGGATAAGAAGCTCAATAGTACTGTCAAGGCTTGAACCATCTTGGCCTGGTTTGCTTTTAAGATGTTGTTGATAAGCCTAGGTATGAAAATTATATAAATATTTCCTTTGTAAACATTTAAGAAAATATATATCAATTTTTTATTTACATCAAATTTTGAATAATATTTCAAATAAAGAAATTGTTACGTTCGTTCTATTTATTGTTGTTTTTTTTTTGCTCGGTTACAGATTCTTAAATTGAGGTAAACATTATGTTTTAGTAGTTTGCTACAATAACATAAAAAAATACATTCAAACGGTTTTTTATTTTGGACAAAAATGTTATCAGAATATTAATATGTCAAAAATTTTTTAATGTCTCACAACTTTTAGTATCCAAAAATATTTTCCTTAGGATAAACATACCATTGATTTATATTTTAAGGACAGTAACAGTTGCTTTGTTAATATTTTTTAACTAAAACAATAGTTACTGTTTGTTTAAGATTAAATTGTCTGAAATATTTTTGTCCATTGTATTAATAAAAATATTATATTAAATATTATTATATGGCCATGTCTCAAAAGTACTGGAAGCAAATAAATTCAAGAATTTGATTGGCTAAACCGCAGTCTAGACCTGTATCTAGACCGATCTTGTAGTAACTGTTGTCAGAACTGTTCCGAACTGTTTTTATTCCTTTGCTTTCTTGTTTTGCCATATAATAAACATCTTATTAACTGAATTAGGTCAGTCTGTATGGGAGAAACTTGACCTCGGTCACTGGTACATACTTCACACGGTTCGGTCTGTACTGTCGACCTTGGTCAAGATTCTCCCATACAGACCTCTCGCCCAGTTAATAAGAGCTAAATATTAATGAATTTCTTTATATATATATACTGAATAAGTCAAGAAAAAATTAACGTATTAAATCAAAACCAAGTTAAACTAAACAATTTGTTAATATTGCAAAATTTTATCTGTTTTAGACAATAATGAATGGCTCATTTGATAAATTATATATTAGTATGTTCTGGAGTGGATTCATGGTATGAAAATCGCAATGTGAACAGTAGCTAAGTCTACCCAGCTGAGTATAGTCAATTTTTTATAATAATGGAGTTTCTCCTGCGGCAGAACACTTATTAACCTAATTATAATAATATGCAATTTAAGAATTTTTCATTTCAATGTAGTATATAGCTTCAATATGATCAACTACATTGTATGTATTTCTATTAATGTAAACTTGCATGTGTTCTATAAGCTACATAAATTATACAATCCTACAGTACATGTATATACTCACCTAAAATGCTCATAGTCAGCAATAGATTAATCTTAGACAAAATTATATATTTACCTTCATCAACTCTAGCATATTCTTGTCCAGGACATCTTCTGCAAGATGGTTCCTCATCTTTGAAGCTGGATCGAGTTCAAAATGTTCAGCTGTTAGTCGATGGTGAATTGGCATTGAGCATTCACCCTGATCAAAATGGAAAGCTTCCTTAAAGTGTTCCCACAAAATTTGTTTGCTTCCAACAGTCAAGCATCTTGTAGAATCACCTCTGGTGGAGCTCTTGAGAATATTGTTTCTTAGTTTCTTGAAATTATGCTAAGGAATTTAAATGCAGAGCTTTAATGTTGTAGTTATAATAATTTGCATAATAATATTTTGTAATATTATCAAACACATCTTAATTTACTTTAATTAGATAATTGTCTAGAAGAGTATTTTGCATGTTCATTTCAAAGAAAAAGCTAAAAGAACAAAAGATTGAGATTTGCTGTTTGTTATATAACAGCTGGTTGTTTTAAGATTTTTTCAGCAGTTAATGTGAT
Organism: Zoanthus sanctaehelenae; assembly: GCA_028564885.2. NCBI lineage: Eukaryota > Metazoa > Cnidaria > Anthozoa > Zoantharia > Zoanthidae > Zoanthus > Zoanthus sanctaehelenae. The sequence continues at coordinate 3,959 of JAOTRI020134292.1, forward strand.
GGTCGCACTGCAGTTATAATTTTTGATCCTAAATATTCTGCCAATCTTAGGGTGTGGAAAATTTTAGTAAGTATAAAAAGTGACATATTTAGTGAAAGGGAATGATTTTATTTTATACCTTAGGGTCCATAAGAAACACCATTGCATCCCCATTGTGCACATTATGTGTTGTGAAACATTTATTTATGACATCTTCTTCACTACTAAAATGGAGCTTTACAAACTGCCGATTAAGCTCTGCACCATCTAATATGCAATAGTAAATTCTGTTGGATTAATTGCAGAAGATAAATAAATAAAAAATAAAATAAAGCTTCTTGGTTTCAAATAATAAAATTATAATAAATTTATGTATTTGTTTTATATACGGATATGATTGTTTTAATTTTATATGTATGTATAAAATATGTTTTTGTTTTATTTTTTGGATTGTCTTCATTTTATTTCTGAACTAGTTCAATTTGTTTGTTTTTTTTCAAACTGGTCAGTTAGATTTTTTAAACTGGTTCATTTTTTATCAAACAATTTTAATTTTTGAAACTAGTTTACATTTTTTAAAAAACCATAACCCTCAACCTACTTCCCCACCCACTGACCACTTTCTACCGACCTTTTCTCCTTTTTACTTCTACAACCACTTTCTATTTACCTCATCTTTTCTACTTTTATTTTTTTCTCTATTTTTTCCCTTTTTTAATTTGTTTTTCCCATCATAAACTTCAATGCTATTTTCTTTTTCGTTTTTGCATAATTCAAGATTTGAACTACTGACTTTTAGATTTGTTCGGATCCAAAGTCCTTCTTCATCCCCAATTCCCTAAGCAAGCCACCTTTGCTAGAATACAGATTTTTCCAGTTATCACTAGTTAGTGCTGTGAGACTGATAAATGAGCAAAATGATCTAGTTTGAAAACAAAATAACTGGTTTTAAAGAAATAAACTGGTTTTAAAAAAGATGAACTGGTCTAAAAGAGAAATAAACCAGTTTAAAAAAAGTTGATCCAAAATGGATCATGGGTTAATGTATGTATGACATGGCCAAACAAATACAACAAAATACCCATATGTAAATCTAACTTACTTTAAGCCAGCTAGACGCATCTTTCTAACACCTTCCCAGAAAATGAAATAAAGGGAGCTGGCTGTACATCCACTTGATGGGTATTGTGCTATAGGAAAGCGAAAACCTCTGTCACTCAGAAACATAAATTGTAGTACATGTGACGCCATCTTTGGATGTTCTGATCTTTCAGTATCTGTAATATAATCAAAGTTACTTTAATTATTTTGCAAGTTGTACTACTAGTTGATCACTCTTTCTCAATCAGATCTTAAATCTACTTAATTAAACAAAACACAATTATAATACAACAGTCATTGAATAATAAAGTCAAGAATATTGTTACCCGATATAAGTTGCATGTCTTCGTGAACTTTTCCAAGATCAACAAATCCAACAAGCCTATGTTTCCCATTTTTTAAAACCATTTGTACGTCTTCCTGTGAAATGATTTTTTCTATTTTAGATAAATTTTCAAGTTTATTGCCTGTATTGAGCTTATATTTGACTTTTATATAATCTGAAATAAATAGGGTCATTAGATATTTCTTGATATAAAAAATCTGACTTGAAAATATTTTTAAATATGTTACAGTACAGTAACTGCCAAAAAAAATTTCATTGTGATTGACATAAATCTTATCATGACTGTAGCTCTACTCTAAATGTTTCATGATCAACAACTTTCAACAATTATTCCACAAACATTTGTTGGATATGATATGATAGACAGCCAATGAGGTGCCTAAATTACCATCTCATCCAACAAGATAAGTGTGAGCGGAATAGTTATTGATTAATTTATAATATGTATTAAATTAGGCTTATAACAACTGCAATAAAAATATACATAGATATATATTATGCCCTCTGACGTTTTTATTTTCAGACTTGGCTGTTGAAAATATAACTTTAATTATCATTATGTTAATATTGTAACACTAGGCCTGGTCACGATTTTGTTGTTTATAAAATGTTGTGGTATATAGCATTAATAAACACAGATACATTTTCTTTTTATCGTTGATAATACCATGGATTGGTGAAAGCTTGGATACTTTTTATACATTATATTAACTCTGCATTGTAAGGCCTTGATTGAATTTTAATCAAAAGTTTAAATCACAAAGTTGGAAAGATTAACTATAATATTTATTGCTACAAGAAAGACATACAATCCCATGTTTGTTATTAACATTAGACTGAAGATAAGTAAAAGATGTTGCACAATATCTTGTGTTCAATCACGCATGCATTTACTTGAACCCACTTAATACATACTATTAAAATATATAATACCTGTATTTTCATTTCATCAAGAACTAATGCCCCCCAATAGTCTCTCTCTTCAAGTTTCGCCTTTTTGGCCTCTTCAAGGCACCACTTAATAGTTTCTTTATTCCAGCCTGGTTTCTGCTCTATCTTGTTTTTGTAGTTACGTATACTGTAAAACATTAACGGAGACAGACACTTACTGTGTTACATATACAAGAGTTTGTGTTTGCATACAATAATTTAAATTAATTAATTATAGACTATATCACTGATACCTTAAATGTGTCGATTCTTTAATCATGGCTTAATTTTTGACGGGTTTGATTGTCTGTGTTGTTATATAAAAGTGTAAAATACGTTTTGGTTTCTCGTACATTAAATTTGTGTCATTCCTAATCAAACATATAAAAATGTTTTACTGTAATAATATAGTTCATTTTTTACATACCGTATTGTTCTATTACTTGGGAGATAAATGAACTGGCGGAGAGGGTCCAGCACATGTGGATTCTTCGAATATAATTCAATGCACAATCTAATGATGCTGAAAATAAATTCCAGTTCATATGAAATGTTCCTTATGTGGAATGCTTTAGATAATTAATTCATTAAAATGGGTACTAATGTAAAATTAAGATTTTGTTATTATTTGTGCTTCCAATTGGACTAAAAACCTCTCTATAAAAATATAATTTATTAGTTTTTATAATCAGATCATACGCTGTGCAATCGATCCAGTAGCTTTAGTTTGAAAACTATAGAAACTCGAACCACTAAATGATTAGCATTAACAAACTTTTATCAGTGAATACAACTTAAACAATCTTTTTTTCCCTTTTGACTTTATGAATAAATAACTGTAAAACGATTCATAAGGTGGCATTGGAAGCAAAAGCCTGTTCTTTCAATGGGGACACCCTAAAGAGTTCTGTATTTTAGGTAACCTGTAGGTGACCCCTTTCACCCAATCTATATTGGTTTGGAATGGCTATGTACTGTAAATGCTTTCCGAGTGAGTCTACAAATTTGACTGTTTAAAGGACGTTTACAGTGGCGGAACCAGAAATTCTAGAAGGGGGGTGAATAATACAAAGAATTTACCAGTGACTCTAGGAGAAGAAGGGTGGAAAGTACAAAGAATGTACCAAAAAATTGAAGAAAAGGGGGGTGAAAATTCACCCCCCCCCCCCCACTGTATCCGCCCCTGGTTTAATATAGAAATAAAAGATGAACCCGCGCGCTTTGTTCACTTGTAGCACTACGCGCAAACTGTAAGTCCACGAAAGCAGTGCTGAGAGAAAAACGAGCAGCAGACGAGTTTTTCTCACACTTCTTGAGTGAGTTCACATAAAATTCTCAAGTGGTTCTATAACAAAGTATTGCAAGCAGGGCAAGTTTTTTTTTTTTAATTTCTTTTTTAAAAAAAAGCTACCGCCGGATACGAGTCAAAACTGCTGAAACTACATCGTGGTTTTTTTGAGATTTAAAACAACGCTGCACAGCCAATCAGAGAGCGCGTTATATCAGTTTTATTTTATATAGACTTTTAAAAAATGATTAAGTAGACTACATGCAGGAATTATTAACACAGGGGCCGCGGAGGGGGAGGGGCTGCCCGGGCTGAAGCCCCGCCACTTTTTTTGCATTTTTTTTTTAGAATGGAGAGTATCTTGACTTGATTTTTTCCTGGCTCTTCCTTTTATGCTGCATTGATCGTTAACTCTCTCACAGCAAAGTTTTGTATTCGGAGTTTAAAGTACGGTGAAGAAATGTACTAATAAACAGGGAGAAAACTTGTTTTTTTGTTTGTTTCTTGTTTCTTTTTTTCTGAAAAATAGCCCCACCACTTTTTAAGGTACTACGCGGTCCCTGTAACAGAGTTAGGGAGCTCGCGTGGTAGTTGCTTTTGTACTTGTATGCTTCTCCTTAAATAGAATGTTAAAATATAGTTTATTTTTAACTAATGCGTAATACCTTGGATGCCATCGGTATTGAGACTTGGCCTCAGTTTTTAGAATCTTTTCTTGTTCCTCCCAAAGGAGATTCATTTCTTTAGGGACATCTTTCTTCTTCGTTGTATTAAAGATACGCACGAGATCATTGTGATCATCATCTTCCATTGAAAGCATCTGTCTTAGTATAGTTTCCTTCATTTGTTGTTCGTGTAAACGCGCTCGTTTTTCATTTTTCAATTTGTTTTGTAACTGTTCTCGAGACATGTATCTAAACAAACAAAATCGATTTTAACTCCATTTTATAAGATATCTTTATGGGAACGTTCGGCTCTAAGAACATGTTCAGTACATGCTGAGACTAAAGGCCGATACACACGAGGGATCTTGCTCCTGCAACACTTTCCTGCAACAGATTTGCTCCTGTAGCAAGCTCCCTCATATTTAACCAGTTTGATTCAATAGAGCAAAACCCTGGAGCAAATATTTGTCGCGCAACAATTGTTTTCGCATGAAATCGTTGGTACAGACGAGGGAGCTTCGCTCCGGGAGTATGTTGCAGGAGTGTGTTGAAGGAGCAAGCTCCATCGTGTGTTCTGGCCGTAAAACAAGATAAAGAACATTTTTACGGTTAAATAATATAATCCTACAGTGCTAATAAAAAATGTCACATGCAGAGAATAATTTTAGGTCACATGTTTTCATTTACCAAGTCGCAGTTCTCAAGCCGGTAGAGTTTTATCAAGAGTACAAACTACGTGTACAAATCAATGTAAACACAAATTTACCACAAACGGTAACTTCATTGTATTTTTTTATTGTCATAAATCGCTAACGAATTTTTAAGAACGTTTGAAGCCTCTTCGAATAACATTTTCAAATACTCGGAGTGTCGGCATGACATTGTTCTTAAATTTCTAGCCTCATTTTTTCAAGAGTTTTCTTAAAAAAGCGCGCGTGTATTGGCTTAACTGAAGAAAATATACATAGTTCTTTTCTCTTATGATAGTTTGATTAGGTCTTATTTTCAGTAGCGTAGGAGGTAGGGGGCATGAGAGCTATTGCCCCCCACTTTGAAGCATGGGGCCATCACATTTTTTGCCCCCCCCCCCCCACTTTTTGCCATAAGAAAAATATATATTTGAAAGTTCAAGGGAAATGCAGGGTAAGTCAGCATATCTAGGACTTCAAAGTCCACGTTACATAGGCCTATATCACAAATTTTAGTTTTACATGTTACTTTTTTAAATGAAAGAGTGAGAAATGTGTACCACACTTTTATCAAACTATTTCTTGTAGATTTCCCATTTTGTTGCATTGCACACCGTCAGGTATAAAATTAAAGAATTATATGCCTTTAACGTCTTTCAATACCAAACACCCTACTAAAAATTTATATCAGCAATAGAGTAACATAATTAATTTGCAAAGCATGATTTCAAGGTTAAAATGGGTTTTAAAACATTTGACTGTTAAGTTTGCCAAAACCGGAGTTCCCTCCCCCCCATCTACTCACACTTTGAATTTGCTTCCTACACCTCTGATTTTGTTTTTAAGTAAGAGAAAGGTCTCCTGGTTAGCTCTATCTATATATTTAACATCTATTTACCTGTGATTTGCTCGATTAGCCAAGCCAACGTTCGCACTCGATCTCTCCTGGTGTCTTTTAATTTTCTTCTTTAAACAACAAAACGCACTGTAACATTTTTCGCATTGTGTTCCGTTTGAATTTATTAATACTTGGCACTCAGAGGAAAAGACGCGATTTTCAGATAAAGTTTTACCTGCACTTGGAAACACTTTAGATTTTTTTAGTGGAACGTTGTACAATTCTGGTTGATTTTCATTTTCTTCAAAAACCAGGCAAACAGAGCTATTTTCTAATAACTGAGCCATGACAAGTACTTTTTCTACTGCTGTGCAAGTAGCCGGAAAAGTGTTCAACGTTTCACTCACTAATTGTTCAGGTACACGCTTCTCATTAAATTGGATAATTGTCTTGATCTGGCCATCATTTGTCTTTCTTAAAGTTAACTCCCATGCTACAATCCGGCTGTCGGTACGAACATCTTTGCAAAGTAAAAACGTTATTGTCTCAGTGTTATTTGTCACTGTCTTCCAATTGAAACTAATAGCGTTTGATAAAGATGCTTTGACGAAATTCCAGTCCTGCTGATCTTTACAATTTTCTATTTGCTCTACCCTTAGATGAGATTTTTCAGAGAGATTACGGAAAAACCACAATCTTTCTTTTCCTCGTTGTAATCTGTACTTCGTAACTTTATTTTGAAAAACTTCTTTGATTGCTCTGCTCACAGTTAAGCTAGTTATTGCCTGAAAAGTTCCACGTTTATCAATGTTTTCTCGTTCGTATGAGGCCTTTTTCACAACACTGGAACATTTGATGGAACTTCCTTCTTTAATTTCGTACTTATAGATGATCCTTTAAGTGGAAGTATAAGATTATTTAACGGGAAAACTAATTAAGAACAAAAACTGAAAAAGCCGATTAAATAACAGAGTTTCTTCTAAAACTTACCAGGCTCGTAATGATGCGTAAAATGAAATGTTATCTTTATTTCTGGAATCTAATAATTCTTTATTTTCCTCGTTTTCCATTTTCTTTTTTTCAGAAAAAAAAGCAAAACATTGCAGCACAGGTGCTTTTCCCTTAGAAAATTTGAAATATTTTCCGTCTTGTAACCAGAGCTGTGATTGGCCGAAGAAGAACAAAAGCCGAAGCGCTTTGATTCACGTGGGGTAGGGGAGAGTAACGGTTGATTGTAGAACAATTTTTCCGACTCCGTCCCCACGAGGTTTGACTGTCCTTGTTCCAGGCTCTCTCGAATGTTTTTAAATTTAGACGGTTGAAAAGAATTCAAAAAAGTGGTCCTGCTGGTCTGGTCACGCATATTTTTGACATTTTGAGAACCCGAAC
>JAOTRI020134303.1:0-11183 GCA_028564885.2 Zoanthus sanctaehelenae
GTCGATATCTTGCCTGAAACTCATATATAATCAAGTTTTCTTTACAGCGAGCCAAGAAATCGATGAAATTAGCCGCAAGCTCATTTGTTTCTGTCGAGCTCGCGGCCACTGCTGATAGCTGACATAACCTTTTTTCTCCAGAACGTGTTCTATATTTTGTTGCTGCTTGTATTCAATCATATGTTATACGATTACTGTTTTTAAGACTCAAAGAAGTTTGAGCGGAATCAAATCGTTATTGAAGCATTAAATGATGAAATTGACTTTTATGGAAACTTCATCGAAGACATCTTAATAAAGTTATGAACGTACTCTCTGTTAACCTTTAAAATTAAAAACTTTTACAATATTTTCAGATCACAAAAATGTCGATAAATATTTTTTACGTTTCTAAGGGGGGTGGGAGTGGGGGTCTCGAAAGAAACGTAAAATTGACGTTTCTTGTGTGCAAAGTCGATATGTGAGACTTCCCTTAAACATTTTGATTCTTAATTATTTTACACCTTTTTTAGCCTTTGTATATAGAATATATTTTTTACTAAGCGAATATTATGGACATAAAGAACACAATTAGTTTGTTGTACATGTCGTTGAAGAAAATGAACTCAATCTCTCAAAAAAAAAACTTGCTGACTCACTAACTTTGTAGGTAAAGTACGCGAGTTTGGCTAGTACCAGTGCTCACTCGCTCAGCCAGAGGACTGGGTTGCACAATATTTAACATTCCAAGAGCGCGCGTTGGAATGAGATGGTAAATATCCAGAGGTGAGTAGCACCGAGTTGGCTATTAGTATTATCATCTCATAACCAACAAGCGCGAATGGAATAATTGCTTTATTACATTTTATGAACTTTCCAAACCTTTCGATATTTGAAATTAACAAACTTTCAATAAATTGATAATCGAGATTTTTTTGTTAGTTTAGATCATTCGGTATATAAGCTGATAACCAAGATTGAGTTAACCAATCAGAACGCTAGAAACGCAATAAATTTAATGATTTATTCTTTTCATTAAGTCCGCTGTATACTTGTTGTGCCGACAAGCTAAGCCTATCAGTGACTAAGTTATTTGATCCATTTTTTTATTGTATCATATGGAGCTGTTTTAAAATCTTTTTCTTTTCTAGTCAAGATTGTGTAATATTTAATGCTAAAGCTTGAACCAATAGGACAACAGAAGAGATAACCGCTTGCTATTTATTGATGTACTAAGTTTTGTCTGATTCAGTGATTAAAATGTTTCTTAACGGATGAGTATTAAATCACTCACTTTGCCGGCCGTTTTATTAAACAATAATTCTGGTATCATCCAAGCTTTGCTCAAGTTCCACCGGCAAAAGTTTGCATTCTTGATAAGATATCGACCAACGATCATTTCATTTCCGCTGTCATGATGTAAGTATTTCAGTAGCAGCAATGTAGATTAGTGATTACAGAGACACAAAACTAAGGGCTTCGCATATGTGAGTAAATAATTCGATATACTATGTATATACGACATAATTTGACTGTAAATGTAATCCAAAATCCTTTTGTCTATATTACCAGCACAACTTATACGCCAAATAAATATTTGGTCCTCTTAGATTTCAAATTGATGTATCGCCACTACGCCATAAACTGGCTAAACGAAAAAGATTGTAGGTCAACCTTCTCAGCTTTCACCATATCAATGAAAGGAAAACTTTTCCAAACTAAAAAAGTAAAAGAAAACTAAACCAATTAAGGTGCGCTAGCTGCCATTGGGTTTCACAAGTCCAATATTTCTTTTAATATTTTTGCCATTTCACACGCAACCTTGGCAATAAACGAGAACGGTTTCCACAATGGAAATTGTAAAAGTTTGTTGTTACCCTTCCCATCCCGTACCTTAACAAAACTAAGTTTGGAAAGGTAGCCTTTATTTATATGTTACCACCCATCAATACTAAATAGAAATTTTAATTTTTACACGGCTATATATTTCATACTAGTTCTACAACTTCTTTGTTTACAAAATGCTGTTTCCGGGCTAAATATACAACTGCATAACTGGGATTCTTATATATATTCAATGAATACCACGTTGTTTGTCTCGTTGAGAACGTAAACTCTAAAACGTCCATTCACACATTGCTGTTGTTTGCCAGATTTTTATTGGGGGTCTGGCCCTAGCCCTTCCAGCCAAATTTTTGGGGGTCAGTGCATGCGTCTCAGCCTCCCCAGAGTTGTTTTAAAATAATAGTCAATTAATTAACAAGTTCTCTGTAATGCCTGTTGTTAGAAAAACTTTCATTTCAATAATAAATAGCACAACGCAATTTCAAAAACATTTCAAATCATAATTTGTGGTTCTAGAACCAAGGCGAAATAATATTTGAAAACAATCGGGCTTGTAGTCAGTACTGATATCTATAATTGGGCGCCATTTCCTAAATATTCTTAAGTGTTTTCGATCTAAACCCGGCAAGAGAACTTTTAAAGTTTCCACGCACTATACAAGCAATTTGTCGTATAATATAGGTTCAGCATACCAGAGCGAACGATTTGGGTTTGCTTATTTGATAAATTAAGATGAGAAAACAGAAATAATTAAAGAACGAGTGGTTGAAATGGAATTTTTATAATATTGCTTATTTGATTTGGTACTTAAAGTATATTTGGATTCCGTTTACTATGAGTCGGAAAGCCACCCAGAGTTTATTTACTTTCTGCACGAATTGAAAAGAACAGAACTGACGGCGTTTAATTCAACCATGATTTCAGACGTCAATCGTGACGCCGCGGTAAACAAAAGAGTTGCAAACTTCGTTGTCAAACAACCAAGCCATTTCCAAAGAAGCGAAGAGTTCCAAAAAGGCTTCGGAACATTTCAAAAGTCATATCTGTTCTTCATGGAGGCTGAGAAAACTGGCCGGAAAGAGTAAGTAACCTTAATGCATTTCGCAACGTTTAATTGGAATCAAATACTTATTGAATTGTGATGTCAGCGTGTAGGTAAAACACAAAATTTAATCAACTCTAAGTTGAAATGTTAATTATCACCATTTCAAGTATTAAGTTTATGATGCCCTTCGGCGGAGCAAGAAACGGAATGCTAGTTTTGTCCTTTCTTTATCATAAGATTCATTCAAAATTTAATGTTTCAACTTAGAGTTGATTTTTAAAAAGATAGACTTTTAAAGATTGAGTAAAAACTTTTATATTTACCAAGCCCTCCAATGTTCACTGAGTATTATTGCCCTGCAGTATTGGCAGTCACGACAAAATACCTTCGCAATCATTCAACTGTTCATCACTGCTTTAATAAATTGCCTCAAAACTTTTTGTGCCTCTTGTAAAAAAATTTTTAGCTATGTTTTTTAAAGCGGTACAATAGCCCTTTAAGCTCCCAAGTTAATTTTATTCATCGACATTGTGTTATTGATTATAATAAGTCTTTCACTTTTTCTTAACCTTGTTGAAAAAGAAAATGTTTGCGGCAACGACTATAATCAGCTTTGACAAGCATATCATTCTTATGTTTATACAATTATTTGTACTGTCGTACTGAAATTTAGGAATGAACATGCATGTTGCCGCGTTTACATGATGCGCGATATTGCAAGTTATTAAACAAACATATACATATTATGTACAGCGCTTCAAATTTCGCCTACAGCCAAGAGACCGGATTTTCCTGTGCATATTTAAATAAACAGCCATTTGAGCCGTAGATTGTTTTTGGTGTTTTCAGAGAAAATCTATGACTAAGATTTAGTATAGTATATCAAAATGAGTTAAGCAAAATCACGAAGCACAAGTGAATCTAGAGTTCTGATCCTGTTTGCTAACTTAGTTCTTGTTCACATGAGGCAAGATATCTCGAGCCGAGCGAAGGTTGTCTACATAACTTAATGTTTCAGCCCTTCCGTTCACATTAATAAGCCGAGATAACTCGGAGGTGCAAAATATCTCGGTCTGGAAGGTAGAGCTTAATCCATTACAAGACTAGTGGCCCAAGGAGCCCGCGTTCATCTCCGGTTTCCGTAGTGTTACGCGGAGCGTACATGCATCTACTCTGAGGATTCATGTGTTCAAACGATTCACCCTGAGATATCTTGGGGGGTTAGGAGTGACAACTTTGTGGATTGTGTGCATGCGTTTCTGTCAGAACGAAACAAGATGGCGTATACTTGGCACCATTAACCGAGAAATCTCGGGGTCACGTTTTCTCATGTGAACCAGGGACAGTTTCATCCCTACCGTACCAAGATATCTCGAGTTGTGTGAACATGAGTCCTGATTAGACTTTGACACACAAACACAGAAGCCTTAGCTTGCTTTCTGTTTATAAAACAGAATTTGAGAGAATGCATGCATTAGTTAGTAAGTGAACTAAGATTGTCTTGCTACGTTTACTGAAACTGCATCTCAAAAATTCCTTCGGAAGGCACTAAGGGGGGAGAATTGAGTCTGTAACCCCACAGCCCCCTTTCCAGCCCTATGTCTTCTTTTGTCAGTAAATAACTAAAACTTGAGCCTACGTGAAAGCATATGCTTGTTTGTTATAAAACTAATATTTGCCACGATTTTAAAATTCGAAAAAAGATCATTATAGAAATGTATGTACAGTCTTTCTTATAAAGAATATTATTCTTCGAACCAAGGCTGGTTATTCTTTTGTTCTGGCCGATTTGGGGCTAAAAGTAATTTTTCTTTTATAATGACTGTGTTATCGAATAGTTATTGATATGAAGATGGCCTTACCATTTGGGATTAGAGTGTGCAATTGCAATACATGTAATTGTAAACAGTTTCAAGTGTGCAAAATTATATTGTCATCAATATCTAAGCGTTAGCGCTAGCATTATTCTTATAATATTCTCAATATTCTTATTAGGTATATTCTTATAAATATGAATAGAGTGTATTTCTACAAAAGAGAAGTATTGTTAAAACACAAATATAAACCTTTGTTAAGATAACGCAGGCATGCGCGGTTACCGTTGACGGATCAGAGTCGAAGTGGGAAAGCGTTTATAGGGCGTAATCGCTCATTCAAGTTCTATCAAAATATATAAAATTATACTGATCCTTTTCTAAAAATTATTCGTTGGTAAGATCTCAGTTTCCCAACCATAACCCTTGCTTCTCCCGGATTTTAATTTCTCCCTGCCTTGCCGAAATATGAACGTGCGTCTTCTCTGATTTATATACAAAATATGTGCAAATGCTTGAAATGTAGTTCAGTTGTGCATCTATTAGATCTTCTAGCTCAGATATGGGAGTTACAAGCCAATATTTGATGACCTCTTGTTGATATAGATTATATATTAATATCCAGTATCAACAAGTACTACAACAGGAAACTCAGATTAAAGTCTTAGTTTTGCTTTTTACAGTCTTTTTCCTAGTAAGTTCTAATTTCTTATGAGTTTGTACTAGATGAAATCATAGATTCAAATTGTACGTCAAACCAGCAAGAGTCAACTGCTATAAGCACTCCTTTTTTTATTAGAATTATAAAACTATGAAACAATCTCCCAAAAGAAACTGTAGAAGCAGAAAATATTGGTGCGTTCATGAAAAGCTTCAAACTACACCTTTATATATAACTGAAATATCAGCAAATTAATATAAATGTTGTAATATATTTTAGCCGTTTATAACTCATTTTATATTAACTTTTTGCGAGCATTGTGGCGTATTATCAGAGCCCGCCGCTAGAACACAATTTTCATTAAATAAATATCCGCGTTTCTGAAGTAGCAAAATGTTCCTATTTTTGTGCTAAATGCTCTCCAAAGTTATAATAATAGTAATGTACTTGATGTTCTTGGGCGTAAATATGTTTTGGGCCCTTCTCAGCGCTTAACCCTCGCTCGGGCTAAAATGAGCCTGAGTCGGGCCCAAAACATATTTACGCCCGCGAACATTAACTATATTGTTATATTAACCGGCATTTCATTTAATGAATATAATAACCTGTTTTCAAAGTTCAAAATCATAAAAAAAACGATTGTTATTTATAATTTAAAGAAGCTGAACTTACTAACTGTAACTGTAAGTGGTAATATATTAGAGCCCGCCAAAATGTCCGTTAGAGCCCGGATAATACGCCACAATGCTCGCCAATAATAAGCGTTAGTTATTGTATGGCCATGTCTCAAAAGGACTGGAAACAAACAAATTCAAGAATTTGATTGGCAAAAATCGATCTTGACCGCGGTCTAGATTTTCTCATATTAACCGGCATCTAGACCGATCTTGTCGTAACTGTTGTTTTTGTTCCTTTGTTTTCTTGTTTGGCCATATAATAAGATCTCGGTCGATGGTACAGACCTCACTGCGTTCCATTCGCGGCCGTGAAACAGACGTTTTTCTAATTTTCATTTTGTTCACTAATTATTCTTATATAGTTTATTTAAAAATGAAAAAAAAACGAATTAATGAACTTTCTGATCTTTGTTCTCTTTTAAAATATATCAAATCGAAAATATACTGTAATGATTGAACTGCCGCAAACAGATAGTAAATATGTGTTGTGTAGGTAATGTTGGCTGAAGTAAAATTTCGGTGAAGCATTAACCGAATATAAACAATAAACATGAATTCATGTCTGCAATATAATAAAATATTATGGAAAAATTGATTTTACGATCTTTCTATAAGCGTCTTTCCAAATTATTTTTGAGTTGTTCTCAGATTTGTGGGATAAAAGAATTTATACTGTGTGATTGTCACTGATTAAAATAACTCAAAAATAATTTGTAAGCTTAAAAGTCTAAACCATTTGCTTGTAGTCCAACACTCGTTTTTAAAATTCATTATTACCAAGGATGAAGATAAGCTATGACCCTTGCTATGACGCTTCGCTTCAGAAATTTATGTCTTTTAGCATTAAATTTTCCTTCCAAAAAATATAACGGCATAGAGTTAAATATAATGATTCCCAATTCAAAAACACATGATATCTTCTTTTAGCAAACTGTAAGAAAGATGTCAGTTTTTTTTTAAAGAAGACTAAATGCGTCATTGGTCAATATAAACAAAAACAAGCGAGCTAATATTTCCTCTCGTAAATTTAAAAAACGTTCCCCCGCAAGGAGCCATTACATTAGTTACACTCATGGCAACATGTTGTCTGTCACTTAAGGTAATCAGATTAATATATCTTGCAAGAGTGACTGCGTATTTTCATCTACGAAATAACATTTTCAATTTTTTTTTTAAAACAGTTTTTTTCTCTAAACCATGTTTTGAATACTTTTCGTGTTTTCCCTTTTGTCCGTGTCCTTGGTAACCGTGCCCTCAGGCGAAAGCATTTTGCGTGGTTACCGAGTGCCTATAGCGACAGCGGAAGAGATGAACTGATCCATGAACAAGTTGCGGTGATTTTTATAAATTTTACTACTTTTACACAAAGAATTTCTCAGTTTGCTGACCATGGGGTACTACTGTTACATTAGTTTTGTTTTTAATTGTATTTTCAATTTTTTGTCAATTCAATTTTAATTTGTATTTTTATTTCTCTTGACAGAGAGCAGCCAGTATTTTCAACGAAATCTCACGTCTTTCAAATCGACCCCGCCACGAAGAAAAGTTGGATTCCCAGCTCCAAACAAGCTGTTACAGTTTCTTTCTATTATGATCCAAACAAGGAGACACACAGAATTATATCTGTGGACGGATCGAAGGTGAGAAGATTTTATTAATGGAAAGACGCTCTATTAATAAAAGGACGCTTTAATTGAAGCAATTCTAACGCTGGTAAACTGAAGCGATTTATCTGATTTCCATTTACAGATTTTTAGTAGTTTAGCTTACTTTAAGCTCAAAGATTTTTCTAATTCAATTTTTTGCTTTAAGTACAATTCATGACGCTCGGTCTATAGCACTTGTTTATTTTTCTCGTTCAATGTTCAATAACTCCTTTATTTGTTGTTTGCCATAGTTTCAGTCACAATCATGAATGTCCAATTTAATTATGGTTTAAAAACAATTCCGTTTCAAGATATTTAAAAGCTGTAGATAATAAAACATTCTGTTTTTGAATAGAATCGTAAGGCAATTATTCCAACCAGCGAACCATTTAGGATAATACTATAAATGTGGTTTTTTAACTTTTTTTTACTGACAGACTGACTGTTCATTTTAATCCCGCTCTTTGTCGTGCCTTAAGTATAAAGCTGGCAAGATATCAAATGTTTAGTCGTGGATTAGTGAACGTACTTCGATTTCACTGAAAACAATCACAGCGCTATAAGAAGCGGACGTACTTGAGGTGTTTTGAGATTTTTACGACGGTCTTTTTAATATTTATTTGTACGAATGGTCTGGACTAAAAAAATTTTATTTACTAAGGGGAATCAATCCAGACAACTGTAATTCGTGGTTTTTGAAAAAAAAATACATTTTTCATAACTGTAAGAGAAACACTGACGGCGCGTAGCAACTTCATCTGTACTATATTTACAACTTTTTTAGCAATTTATAAGTTTGCTCGTTAACACTAATACTTGTGGATATATTTATTATTTCTTTAGTTCTAAAGTTGATTGTTTGCGGATAATTTCCGTACTGAGCGTATTGGATTAATGTTAGTATTAATTAAAGTAAAAAATGGTAAGGTTTTTGTGCGCAAATTTATGCATAAGTAAGTATATCTCGGTAAGGAATTGCAATTAATTTATTTTTGCTACTGATTTAATACTGGTAATTGGTTAAGGCTATGAAAATAAAACTAACATTCTGAGAATACATTCCACTGCCTGCATTATTTTGATGAATCATACAGAAAATGTCATATTGAAAAATGTTGTTAACCCCAACTAAAAAAGAATCTACCAAAGATTCTAGGGAAATTATAAAAATGGAAAATTGGCCAAGGATTGCTATTGAGTAAAGCAAAATTCATTACATGGAAACACTCAAGACTCAGAGGTCTGCCAAGGACTGATAACAGGGCCACATTCTTAGTGTTCTCATTACAAGAAGTGCAAGGAGCATGCATACCATGTTCCCCATCAAGAAGAGATCCTATAAGGAATGAACCTGATCATGTATTTTTAGTTTTGTATCATACATTCAATTAATTGGCTTAAGAAAATCTAATAAATGTTGTTGTAAATAAATTATGACTTCAGTTGGAGTCAAGTAATTCTCTTTGCTGCTAAAATCTTGATTTTCAGAAAAGAATAAATGATTATGTGCTGCCTTACTTTCTGAAAATCCTTGCACAGTATTCAGTTAGTTTCTCATGGTCTTAAGTGTTTTGCTATTTTTTTAGCACCTTTCTAGTTATGTCTTCTCATATACCTTAAAAGGGTGGACACGGTTGTCGCAGTTGATAAGGTCTTCCCTTTTCAACCACAAGGTCTCCAGTTCAATCCCAGCACTTTGCTGAGTTTCAAATATTTGTGTGACCTTCTTTTCTGCCTAAGCCAACTTAGCTTTCCATCCTTCTGTGGTAGGTAAATCAGTACCAACATTTGCTGGGAGCTAACCTGCGATGGATTAGTTTCCCATCCAGGGAGAGTCAAACTCTCAATCACTTAACACTATGGAATCTGGAGATAAGCACCGAATCCATGGGCCACTAGGATTATAAAAAAAATTAGCTTTAGTATGTATACTTTAAAGAGAAAATAATGAGCAGTGAACTAGTGTGAGCTGTGTTGACCAGTATTTCTGAAGAAACATGTCCATTGTTGTAAAAGGAAAGAGATATTCTCCAATTTCCTAGTACTAATTGGAGTGGATGAATGAATACTTTACTTTTCTCTGATTTATTCATTTTTATGTTTTTTATGTTTTTGCTAGATTTTTTAGTTTCCATGCCAACCAAAATTGTTTCTGTTAACTATGTACTTACATTTTTTGACATTTGGTATAACTATAATCCCTTATCAGCTGTTTCGTCTACATCTGATCAGTATTGACAAAGAAAATTAAAACTTTATTTTCATGAGTCTTGTTATATTGCTGCAGCTTTAATTCCAGATCTGTATGTTTTAATATTTTGAGTTGGTGATTTGTAGAATATCCAACGAGAGAGAGGTAGGTTGGCATAGTGGCCATCAGTCGTGCCTCCCACCTCTACGACCCGGGATCGATCCTGGGCTCGGCATGTGGGCTGAGATTTGTTGATCTCAATCTGACTCTGAGGGTTTTTCTCTGGGTACTCCAGTTTTCCTCCCTCTGCAAAGTCAACTTTCACAATGAGATCTGAGCCGTTGAGGAGTTAAACATTGGCCTCTGGTGAAGAATTGGCTACCACTTCCTTTGCAATGGATATTAAATAAAGTATTTATTATTATTATTATTATTATTATTATTATTATTTTTATTATTATTATTGTTATTATAATTATTATTACTGTATTATTTATGAGAACAAGGCACTCTAGAAGCACTTGTGAAGCTACCTTTGTTCTAGGCAGGGGTGTGGAAATATATATTTTGGACACTTGTCCCGATCAAGTAAATATGAAAAATCTACTTGCCAGGACCCCAAATCACCTTGCTTTTAAATTGTTTGAGGTTCACTTCATTAACTCCATCTGTTAAGTTTGAATACTGATAACTTTTCTCCATAATTACGCTGATATTAATTTTTCTGCTTTCCGAAATTCAAGGCGAATTTTGCTTATGAAAGAACAATACCTTCACAAAATGTTTCACTTTTAATTCGCTATGGTGTAAATATGACAATATACGGTGAAAATCTCACTGTAATACAGCATTATTGTGAAACAAGACTTTAGAGCACTACTGTATTGCAAGTTTAGACCCATGGAAAAAACTACTTGTCCGTGGACAACTAAACAGCAAAATTTCACTTGTCTGGGTCCCCGACGTAACGAGTGAGGCAAGTTGGACATACAATTTCCACACCCCTACTATGCCCCTCACCTTGTATATAAGTCTAGCTGGTACTGCAATGAACTGTGGGAAACACATTTTTTTGTTTTAAAGACAAAAATAGAAAAAAACAACTCATTTTATAACTGGGCCTACCACAGGTATCCCAATAAAGAGTAAAAAAACTCGTTTTATAACTGGGCCTACCACATGTATCCCAGTAAAGAGTAAAAAAACTCATTTTATAACTGGGCCTAGCACAGGTATCCCAGTAAGGAGTAAAAACAACTCATTTTATAACTGGGCCTACCACAGGTATCCCAGTAAAGAGTTAAAAACAACTCATTTTATAACTG
>JAOTRI020134314.1:0-11182 GCA_028564885.2 Zoanthus sanctaehelenae
GTATTTTTACAGTTTTTTTTGTTTATTTATTTGTGGTAATATTGTGTGAAGATCTGCATAATTAAAGTTGAATAAATAAATAAATAAATAAATTAGTTGCTGATGTTTTAAGCATGTCATTTATGGTTTAATGGCCCTCGTGACTTTCCCGTGAGTTGAGTTTAAAAAATCGTTAGTCGAGTTTGAGATTGGATCTTTGGTGAAAAGCAAAACCTGCGGGGTTGGTTTCTATTGCAATATCGAGGAAATATGGGGTCCCGTGGGGCTCGAAAATTGTCATTTTGTTGACATGATTATGCACTATGGCCAATTTTTTGTCAGCGGTCGCAGATAATTTTACCATCGGTGGTCCTATTTGAGCGTCTAAAGTCACCTCGATGATTGTAAGAAAATCTTCCCCTTTGAATTTGGGACTGGTGATTTGGGCGAGTTTGATTGCCAAAGTTCCCTTGGCGATTACTGACTGAAACAAATAACCCACATCGTTGTAGTCTCTACAGTGGACTGAATACCTCCTTCAAAAATTGAGTTTTATCTAAGTAAGGATTGTTATGCTGATCTGAATTATTTCCTTTTCTGAAACTATCCGTAAATGAAGAGGGAGGTTGTGCTTGCGGGAAGTTTGACCCTGGGAGTTGAAAAGCAGCAATATTATTAGATTTACCCTCAAGTGCGGATCACTCGGTTACTTTGTTTCAGTTGTGATATTGCGAATGCGTGGTGAGCATTTATTGTGATGTCGTAAGCGTTATCAGCCGTTGCTTCATGCAATGTCGCGGCAGATTCTGCTTCACTTAATGATTTAGGACTTTGTAAAATTGTGTAATGTCGAAGAGGAGATTAAAGCTCTGAAATGAAATACTGCATCTGTTCCGATTCCGGTATCGCCAAATGTTTAACATAAACTCGTAATTTTGAAATATAATCTGCTACCGTATCATTTGCTTTTTGTTTCTGCTGAGAGAATTTTTGTATAACCGCCCACTTTCGTGCCTCTGAATTAAAATGACTAAGCATTAGTTCCTTTAGTTCATTGTAAGTAGTAAAACTTGTCTTATCCAACCCATCGTACTTGGCTTGCGCATTATTTGTCAATAGCATTGGTAAAGCAGATAATTGACGGTCCTCTTTCCAGTGACAGAAAGTGAATAATATTCAAAGTCTTGTAAAAAGGCATGAATGTCGTCACTTTATACAGCAAATTTTCTAGGCTTAAATGCGTTTGTTGTTCCGCCATTATTGTTTGTGCTAGTATCTTCTAACTGCATGCTGTGTA
The DNA here is from genome assembly GCA_028564885.2 of Zoanthus sanctaehelenae. Lineage (NCBI taxonomy): Eukaryota > Metazoa > Cnidaria > Anthozoa > Zoantharia > Zoanthidae > Zoanthus > Zoanthus sanctaehelenae. The sequence goes on from JAOTRI020134314.1 coordinate 1,277, forward strand.
AGAGCGGTCAATTGGAGACTATAAGCCTCGTGTGTTTCAGAAAAAAATGTCCCGCAAATCGCCTACTGACTTAACAACTAAACTGCGTGTTTCTTCTTGAAGAACTAAGAGATCTTCTGATGAAGCCATATGGGTACTTAGCTAAGTTATTTGGCATAGAGCTACTATAGATTGTGAATTAACCTTTGTTTTGGGTACAGCTGTACAACACTTCTTACACTTAGATTTTTTGGCCTACTAGTCGCCAGTGCGGTATTACCGCTGGGTAAGATTAGTTTGAAGTTTGCCAACTTAGTAAAATGTTAGAGTCAAAGTGAGGGTGGGGCAAATGTAGGTAGTTAGAGCGTGTTAAACACGTTATTCAGAACGAACTAATTCGCACCACTTAACATGAACACTCTAATCGGCAGAAAAGAAATAAAGAGAAAAAATTGTTATACTTAAAAAATTAGTCGTGCGTAAAAAAAGTGCAGGAAAAAGTAATTGAATACAATAACGTGAGTTAATAATCGGACGGAAGACACTGTGCAAGTGAAACAGGAAAAGGATAGAGCTGGATATTTATACGTAGAGGCTCGAAATGTCTCTGTATGATTTGAGCTTTTGTTGTGTGTATGGATGTGAAAGATGGTTTGTTAAGTTGTTATATAGTATAGTAGATAAGGCCCTTAAACGTTTAAAAGGTCGAGAGATCATGAATTCAGAGTGACTTATACTATAATGCATGCACGTAGGGAGTAATATTTCGAAATAACTGCAATGATTTAGCAAAGGAATTACATGTTCTACCTTTGAACAACGGTCATTGACGTACCTGCTATTTTCGAGGCGTATATTTCTAGCTCCACTTGATCCTCGCTGAGCAGTTGATGAGTCGGGTTCGTAGACCTCTCTTGTTCCTAAGTGCAAGGTACAAGATGTTATGAGGTAGCATGGGATCGACTTAGGCTCTCTACCAATTAATAAATAGGTATTCAGAGAGTTTCTACTCCACAGTTACCAATCTATACTCAGTATCAAAGTTGGGGAGATCGTAACAGCAACTCGTAAGACAATAAGTCCAGATGTGTTGAAACACTTCAGTTATATTTTCGCTAGTTCTAGCAAAATAACATTCACTAATCTTCGTTAGTTCGAACAAAGTGACAATTTCTAATCTTTGCTAGTTCAAAACAAAGTGTATTTATGGACCAAGACTGTGTTAACACCTACTAAAACTATTGTTCTATGTTTGACTTCCGATACGCATAAAAACAATCTAATTTTTCGACGGAACCTTCAGAATTCAGGTTCTAAGTTACTTACGATTAAGTTTGTGCCAATATAGATCTTTTTGAATTAAGAAATGGTGCAACATTTTGTTGTTTGACGTTGTTGTTGCCCACGGACCGCAAAAGTGAGCTTTTCGGCAGCGTATCAGTGAAGACGACGGTGAGCAGCTGGTCAGCTCGCAACATTCCAACGTGCAACTATTGTATTTTGTAATTAAGGCCATTGTTTTTTTTGTCTTTCTTGTAGTCGTCGCCGTCCTCGCATCTTAAAGTTTCTTAAGGGACGACGACGACGACGACATTTTATTGAATGTTACAAAGTTTTTCTCAGCTGAGACAGAGGCAAAACAGTTCAAACTTGATCACTTCATTCAAAACTTGTTAAATGTGAAATTAAGTAACTTTTCATTTTTAAAATCGAGAAAACAGACAAACTTTACTGCAAAAATTGTTCAGAAGATCGTGGCTGTTCTTTTTGTCCCGGAAGAGTTCATTCATTGATTTAGGACGCTTTGAATCATATCAGTAAATAAACATATTTAGGAAGTACACAATATTAAGAACAATGAACTACTTCCCAGACAGACTAACGCTTGCGCACGTCGACAGCAAACACAAAACTTGAATTGAAAATGCCAGAAACAGGCCTCACCTACCGGGGGATTCACTTGCCTATATGAGATATACGGGTACTTGCCGCTCTATAGGATACAGTTTTCGAGCTCTAGGATCTGGGATAGTTTTTTTATTTGCATGAGGTCTGTGATAAGGTATCTAGTTTGCCATGGATTAGGGACCTAGTTGTTTGCGCATCTGTACAGCCTTTACCCTAAGTTACACAACTGAAGGGCCTAGGGATCTTCATCCTCGTATCCAGAGCCCAACCTTTCGTTAGCTGCCGATGTGAAAAGCGTTTGGGATTGGGGACGAAATGGAGTTACTTCCTCCTTTAAAGGTTCGTCTGGTTGAAAGACTTTGATGTCATAGGAATTTGTTTTGTCCTTTGCCGCCTTCAGTTGGATGTATCAAATGTAGTCCAACTGTGACAATGCGTTGTTGTTGTTCGGTTAGGTAAAATTTCTGTCGAGATGTTTGGTAAGAAAAAAGTGAGTGATCCAAATGAGTGGACAAAGACAGGAAGTTTTGTTCACAAGCCTTCCCGCGGATGGTTACATTCCGAAGACTCACTTAGTGAAGGTGGTGTGAGTTATGCGGTCAAGGTAGCTTTTGTTTCCTCTGAAATTGTAATTTTTAATTTCCCCTTCGTTATTATTTATCTGCAAAACTAAAAGCAGTGATACATTCGTTTCAGTATCTAGGCTGCATTCAAGTTTTAAAGTCCATGCGAACACTTCAGTATGACATGAGACAACAAGTGACAAGGTTTGTGTTGGTTGCGAATTTAATTAAGTACATTTTCTTTATCGTAATCGATTTTTTGTTTAAATCACTCGGCTTTAAAGTTTTGAATGCTTAATTGGCATAATGCTTCTAGTTTATTTTTATATCATTTTCAAACTTCTTTGAAACGATAATTGTATCAGTTAATAACCAAATCTAGGCAATGCTAAGAGATTTAGCAAATAGCAATTTACCAAGCAATTACCATAAATAAGTTTTAAGCACCTCTTGTCAACAAACTGTGAATGCTACATTTTTATAAACGTCGCTTTTTCAACAAATCGATCTGCAGACCTTATTCGGCCCATATAACAGAAGTGCTAGGTGTTAATTTCATTTTAATATTCATTAAATTTTGTATTGATGCCATTGAGAGCAAGGTAAAATTTCCGTATTGGGCCATACTTATTTTTGAATACAAAGTATACCTTAAAATACCACCAACTTTCCACTTAAGTTATATGATTTCAACCCTCTAACTTATCTGGACCATTATGTCTCAGTATGTAGATATTATTATCTCGCAATGGATCAGCATATTTCAAATTGATTGTAACTATAGTAGTAGTATGAATGTGTAAATAAGAAGATGTGCCCAACGGGGGGTGGGAGGAGTGGGAGTATGGGTGTGCAATAGAGATATCAAGTTGGAATTTAAGTTGCATTCTGGGAAAAATTAATTACCAGATTTTGTATATAAATGTTAACATTGCCTGAAGAACCTCGACAATTAATTGTTTCTTAACACTTTATCATTTTACAGCAGTTATTTAGTACCATGTCAAACACCAATTATTGCTAAAGAAGGAAGTCTACCAGAATTGCCCAATATTTTAGCTACATTTTTTTGTCTAAAATGTAATCTGAATGCCACAGTGAATTTTAAACTAAGTTAAATTAATACTTTGAAGCAAATTTAAAGTTCCTTACATGATTTTAAAACAATTTTAGGTAAATCTGCTTTATAGAGGTTTGAGTACACATTACACCAAATCGCACAAAAATATTAATTTTGCTGCTCTTGTGTTAAAGCAATAATATCTTGAATTTGCATTTTTTCATATTATCATATCAAAGTGTGTATTTAATAAATGTAAGATTTCACTGCATTAATATGATCATCCAAATGTTACATGTTATCTGAAAAAGAAGTGCTCGTTGAGTCAGAGTTACTTCTTGTTGGTTTTGCATGCCTGTAACGAAGGGCGGGGAGCACTGGGTGCACCTATTGGAGCAAAAGATCCGTTTTTGATATTAATTTGCTAACAAAAAAGAGTCACCTATATTACTCATAGGTCTGTTTTGACTCGATGTGCACCCTCCCGGTAAATCTTCTGGTTACAGCCCTGTTTTGTATGTTAATATTGTACGTAACTTCATTAATTGTTATTGGTTTAATATTTTTTTGGTAATTAGAATATTTAGGAAAAAACATTCTGCAAACAAAGGAAACAGATCTATTGTTTTGTTTTTAATCTTAAAGTGTATATGACACAAAAATTTTCATTAACTTTTTCAAAAGAGCTTTCAAAATGGTGAACAACAACGTTTATTTTATTGTAATAGCATTGTTGGTTGCCGAGTTATTCAAGATTTTGATTTTAATGACGTGTGACATCATAAGGTTTGACACAAAAGGAACTAAAATCACAAAATGTGGAATATCTCTGCAAAAGTCTACAGGGTTGAAATTTTGCATTGTTGTTGTGCTGCCAGAAATGCACATAGTGTTACAGGTTATGGTATCACCATAGCAACATACTCATTACCAGACCTCTACATTCCAAAAATGAAAAATGCCTTATTTGTTGCTCCAGCTAGTCTAACAGACATTCTAACTTGTACTTGGCCTGTTTTAAGTCCATAATCGACTGAACAGATCCAGAGGAAATAGCACTTCTTGGGTAGAGAAACTCTGATTTTATCCTTTAGATGGAGAGAGCCTGGAACCCATTGCATTGGCATGGAAATGTCATCGTGGGGTTTACCCTGAAACTCTGTGATGAGTGTAACAACTGTGTCAAACCTTATGATGTCACTTGTCATAAATCAAAATCTTGAATAAATTATTCGGCAACCAAGTTTGCTATTACTATAGACTGAATAAACGTTGTTATTCACCATTTTGAAAGCTCTTTCAATCAAGTTAATGAAAATTTTTATGTCATATACACTTTAAAGGGACAAATTTGACCTGTAAATGTGGGATTAAAAAGTTTTTTCTCTTAAAATCAGAGCAGCTTTCCACATAAAATTTGACCGAACTTTGAACAATACAATGTTTGTTTTTTAATGATTTTTTGATATTTTTCTTTAGAGAGGCAATTCTTCGATGCTGTGAGATGGCTGGGTATGTGGTTGGGAAAAGAAAAAAGGTAGCCTAGTTTTTAGATAGATAAAAGATATATAGTACATGTATATAGAAAGAAATATATAAGAGAAAAATATCATATATAAGCTCTTGGCGGGATTTGAACCCCACATCTTCGGTTTACTAGTCCAACCTGTTAACCACTACACCACAAGGACCAACCACGCTGGCAATGTAGCCGGACAATGTTAGATGGTAACTGTAGGGGTTCTCAGGGCGATATTTTTCTCTAATGGTAATTTGAATACTGTAATTTTTGGTATGCATATATGGTATTATACATTGACATTTAATGTAATTGGAATGCGTTGGCTGTGTAGATATTTATAGATATATTTAGCAAGTTAGCATCTTTTTGATAGTATAATTTTATTGTTTGATACTTTATAATTGTCATACTGTTAGTCATTAATTCAAGGAATGTACACATGTGTAGATGGAAATATGAATGTGTGGATAGAGATGTGAATGTATGGATAAAGATGTGAATGGGTGGATAGAGATGTGAATAGGTGGATAGAGATGTGAATGGGTGGATAGAGATGTGAATGTATGGATAGAGATGTGAATGGGTGGATAGAGATGTGAATGGGTGGATAGAGATGTTAATGGGTGGATAGAGATGTGAATGTATGGATAGAGATGTGAATGTATGGATAGAGATGTGAATGGGTGGATAGAGGTGTGAATGTATTGATAGAGATGTGGATGTGTGGATAGAGATGTGAATGTATGGATAGGGATGTGAATGTATGGATAGAGATGTGAATGTATGGATAGAGATGTGAATGTGTGGATAGAGATGTGAGTGTATGGATAGAGTTGTGAATGGGTGGATAGAGATGTGAATGTATGGATAGAGATGTGAATGGGTGGATAGAGATGTGAATGTATAGATAGAGATGTGAATGTGTGGATAGAGATGTGAATAGGTGGATAGAGATGTGAATGTATGGATAGAGATGTGAATGTGTGGATAAAGATGTTCAATGTATGGATAGATTAGAGATGTGAATGTATATGGATAGAGATGTGAATGTATGGATAGAGATGTGAATGTATGGATAGAGATGTGAATGTATGGATAGAGATGTGAATGTATGGATAGAGATGTTAATGTATGGATAGAGATGTGAATGTGTGGATAGAGATGTGAATGTATGGATAGAGATGTGAATATGTGGATAGAGATGTGAATGTATGGATAGAGAAGTGAATGTATGGATAGAGATGTGAATGTATGGATAGAGATGTGAATGTGTGAACAGAGATGTGAATGTGTGGATAGAGATGTGAATGTATGGATAGAGATGTGAATGGGTGGATAGAGATGTGAATGGGTGGATAGAGATGTGAATGGGTGGATAGAGATGTGAATGTATGGATAGAGTTGTGAATGTATGGATAGAGATGTGAATGTGTGGATAGAGATGTGAATGTATGGATAGAGATGTGAATGGGTGGATAGAGATGTGAATGTATGGATAGAGGTGTGAATGTGTGGATAGAGATGTGAATGGGTGGATAGAGATGTGAATGTACAGTATGGATAGAGATGTGAATGGGTGGATAGAGATGTGAATGTATGGATAGAGTTGTGAATGGGTAGCTACTATTTTACTTTTTTGAAATCAGTAAAGACAAGGAGTAAGATCCACAGATGGGATGTAACTCGGATTTTTATTAGTTACTCACTTTTAATTTTACTTTTATTTTGGCCTAATTAACTGTGTTGACTTTTTTACCTAGGCATCCAAACAGGTGGCCAAACTTTTAGTGGGTAAGAATGCAACCCTAAATTTGATTTTATTACATAGATATGAGTGTTTTACTGAAAAATACGCCACTCGTGGATTTCATATAAGACTACAGCCAGGATACGAGTGACATATTTTCCATAACCTCACTTGTTAAAATATTGCTTCACATTATTCCTTTTTTTTCCCTGTCTTTTTCATTTAGTTTTTTTTATTTTTGAAACATTCATATCTATATGTAATAAAAAAAATTACACGTGAAATTTATCTTCTAGTTGAAAATCCTCTACATATTATAGTACCTGTCTCATACAGGATTACTAGTTCAATCCTTTACAAGTAATGTTTTAGTTCAAGGAAACTCTCTTGTAATTGTAAAATGGGCAACCAAGATTTTATTTTTGTTGTTCCTCAAAAGTTCAGTTTATCTTTGGTTTGTTTTGGTGAAGCCTTTGTTTACTTTTCAGTTCTTTAATCTATTCTTTCATTAATCTATTGTGATCATGATATCAGAAACAAAGGACATCATAATTATCTAGAGTGCTATAAAATAAACAGCAACATCAATCTCCTTAACATCAACATTTGTAGCTTTCGGCTACCAAGTTGCAGCCTTTAACAAACATATCTTATGTGAAAATTAAAGGAAAAGAGTTGCAGTAATAGATAAAATGATACTTGAAAAGTGAATAATATGTTGACCAAAATATTAAATTTAGCTAAAAATACAAAATAGCAATAAATATTAAAGTGCTAATAAGTACCTATAAAATGCTAGAATATTGCCTAGTTAAAGGTTTTAAATTATTCTCAGTGTTATTCATTTTTGAGCTTTTAAAGGTTTCCAACTAGTCTTTCAGAAATGTAGTTCTCTTTTATCAATGTTGCAGGTATTGTTAACATTTTCATTTGATGTACAGACTACACTAAATTTGAAGGAAAATCTCTGTAATGATCAGTCAATACATTTTAATTGGCAGAAGTACCTACCATGACACACAGTGGATCAAGCATCAATCTTACAGTGGCAGCAACTGGCATCAAGATGGTTACTATAGATACTGGAAGAGTCATTGGTAACCATGATATGCAAGGAATCTCATTTGCAAGTGGAGGAGAAAAGGTACACAGCCTAGTACAACTTAACTTAAAATCAATAATTATTGTATCTTCTGATTTGCATAATTATGTCTTTGTCTACAGGTTGTTTTAATTGATTTTTTCATAATTATTTGTATTTTGTAGATAATTGAACTCATTTGTTACTGTAAAATATGCTACTTGTGGATATGAAATGAAACTATGTTCAAATATGCATGACATATTTTCCCTATCCTCCTTTAGAGGATATTGCTGATGTTATTAATTTTTATTTTCAAAACACCTAAATCTACATATTAAGATGAAATAATAATTAAATGATATTAATTAATTGATAATAAGATACTCAGATAAAATCTGAGTTCCAGATGGGATTTGAACCCACAACCCTCCGTGTTCTTGTTGGATGCTCTACCAACTGAGCTACTGGAGACTCTATCGTGAGCAAGGGTCAATATTTCTGGTCTAGACTGGAAGCCCAGTAATGACTGACGCACATGAAACTCACTAACAGCATCACGCTGTCACATTAATGCATATCAAGATATGGCCAACCAACCTCCTATGTGAGCATATATAAGATGAAATAATAATTAGATGATATTAATAATGAGAAGATACTCGGAAAAAAATCCGAGCCCCTGATGGGATTTGCTGTTTGTCATTTCTAGGCTGTGTGGCTGCGCAAAACAGTTCCAATCTAGACCAGAAATATTGATCCTTGCTCACCTTAGAGTCTACAGTAGCTTAGTTGCATCACCTTAGTTGCATCACCTTAGAGTCTACAGTAGCTTAGTTGCATCCGACTAGAACACGGAGGATTGTGGGTTCAAATCCCATCTGGGGCTCGGATTTCTTTCCGAGTATCTTTTCATTATTAATATCACCTATATCTATGTTCTAATAAAAATAAAATTGCATGTTTGCTTTGATCATATGAAGTTAATCTCCCCTGCCCTTTTAATGGGAAGATAAACTTCACATGTTCAAAGCAAACATGTAATTTTATTTTTATTAGTACATAGATATGGGTTTGACTCACACCATGTTGATTTTAAATACTTTCTCGTGTCCAGGAATGGATTGATATGGTTGGATATGTTGCTAAAGACACTGTCAATCACCGAGGTTTGTTTATTATGTTCATATATGCATTATTAATAATAGAATATTAGTTAATTAAGGGTGGAGTATGGATTAAGTATGGATTGAGTATGGATTGAGTATGGGTTTGTATGGACTAAGTATGGGTTTGTATGGACTAAGTATGGATTTGTATGGACTAAGTATGGGTTTGTATGGACTAAGTATGGGTTTGTATGGACTAAGTATGGGTTGAGTATGGATTGAGTATGGGTTTGTATGGACTAAGTATGGGTTGAGTATGGATTAACTATGGGTTTGTATAGATTAAATATAGGTCAAGTATAGGTTTGTATGAGTTAAATATGGGTTAAGTATGGGTTAGTATGGGTTAAATATGGATTTGTATGAGTTAAATTGGGGTAAGTATGAGTTAGAATGGATTAAGTATGAGTTAAGTATGGGTTAGTAAGGGTTAAGTATGGGTTTGTATGGTTTAAGTATGCATTAGTATGGGTTAAGTATGGGTTGAGTATGGGTTTGTATGGGTTAAGTATGGCTTAGTATGGGTTTGTATGGGTTATTTATGGGTTAGTATGGGTTATGTTACAAGGATCAGAATTATCCGGAAAGTTTGCGAAGTTGTTATCTTTCTGCCGGTAATTAGTTACCGTAACAGTTAGTATGCGCTAGTAGTGGTTAATTATGGGTTTGTATGGGTTAAGTATGGGTTAGTATGGGTTTGTATGGGTTATGTATGGGTTAGTATGGATTTGTATGGGTTAAGTATGGGTTAGTATGGGTTTGTATGGGTTATGTATGGGTTAGTATGGTTTGAGTATGAGTTTGTATGGGTTAAGTATGGGTTAGTATGGGTTTGTATGGGTTATGTATGGGTTAGTATGGTTTGAGTATGAGTTTG
>JAOTRI020134325.1:0-11181 GCA_028564885.2 Zoanthus sanctaehelenae
ATTATTTTATTCTGAACAGCAAACTAAGTTCATTCAACAAAAAAGGCGGGAGTTGTGACGTCATTGCCGATATGTCACTCGCGAGAGTGACATACGGAAAATACGTCACTCGGGTCCCGGATGTAGTGGTTTATGGATTCTACGAGTGTTTTAGTTTTCAGTAAAACACTCCTGTCCATATAATAAATATATATATAGGGCTGAAATGTTGCGTGGGGATCACAAAATGCTTGGCGGAAGTTTGCCCACGAGTGATTTTGCTGTATGGTTATATGTGATAGTAGCTAATGAGGATGAAAGCGGTACTACGGTGCTTTGTCAGAGTTCATGAGGCTGAGACGTCTGATTATTTTACCATCACGTAACAACATGACACTTGTATAATTAGAAAAAACTACTTATTAAAATCAATTTATTTGAAATAATGCTTCCTTTTTTGTCTTTGTCGAGTTGCCATTTAGCATATCGTGGTCACAGTATCTCGATAGCTTAGTAAAAACCAAAGCGAAAGTTTGGGAGAATTCAAAGGCAGTACAGTGAAAACCCCTTACGCAGTCGGGAGTCTCCCAAGAATTCTCACAAACTTGACCGAGGCTTTCACCTGGACGTGATGGCATGGAACACGAAACTAAGAGAAAGACCATATATAGAGATAATATAACACTGTTGGAGGGAAAATACGCTTTATATGTCCAAACCGACTTGTAAATACTGTATTTTTTTTATTGCAAAGATGTAAGAGTTTCGAAACTTATGAAAAATAGACAAAAAGACGATAAAATCCGCAATAGAATACGACCTGGTCATTAGTGATAATATGAAAAATATCAGTCGCTCCTTTCCAAGATGCTTTTTATAAACTCCTACGTAAGAGGAATTTTATAGAAATACACCGATATAAATCTAATAGTTTTATTTCTTTCTTGTAACTTTAAGTTCTTGGAGTTAGCCAATTATATTAATTGTTTTAGTCATTTTCGTGTTTCATAGCGCTATAACACACCTGTAGTGTAGTTCAATCAAAGCGCTCTTATTATCCAAAATGTTGTAAAAAATGTTTTAAAAGATATATATCAAAGTTAATATTTGGTCATTCTCAATGTGGTGGTAAATGAAAGAAAGTATGCAAGTGTTACTTCGGTAAAATTCCCGTATTGGAACCGCGTACTATTGTTTAATCATACAAACTTAACCTTACCCAGACCCTAACTTCTATTGTTATACGCAATGAAGCATAAGTAAGTACGTTCCAATTCGGAAATTACCCCGTTACTTTTGTCACCTTGAGTGGTTGATCCATTGTTATTGCAGGGAAGCACCATATTTGCTTTAGACCATACAGATTGAAGTGAAAGTCTTAGCAAAACAAGGCGGTGCAGAGTGGTGCAGCTGTTAGGATCTGTGTTTCTTTAGCTCCAGTTTCTCCTAGACTACCGATCTTGAATGTTACCGACCTTTATATTCTACCAAAATTAAATTGGCTTTCTTTTCTTACAAGATAAGCGTCGTCCCTATATGTCCATGGGCATATTTAAAGCATTATTTGATCATATATTAAAACAAGAGACTGTGAGTCAATGAATGGATGACATTGACATAACTGTTGCTGCGAACCTTTAAGTCAGTAGCTTGTAAAATTACCAGGGGGGGGGGAAGTTGGACTCCCCTGAAAAGTGGGTATGGGTACTCGATAATACTTTCAGGGTCTGAAATTAGGATCCTGCGCACCTTTTAGGGTCTACGAATGGCTCACGACTACCGCACCTCTTAGGTTCAGGAATTGTTCTTGGAAATGTTCTTAAAAAATACGGTTACCTGGCTACTTAAAGTGAATATAATAGTTACGCAATGTATAAAATACTTCTTGACTTTTTTTGTCACGTACAACTCAATACCCTGGCAAATATCAGTGCACGCGCTATAGCAAACCTTACCATAATTATTGTAAATTATAAGAAATGGAACTGCGCGTCTTAGTTGAATGTTTTAGAGGCTAGGAATTTCGAACACGTTGAAGAGCCTATCCAGGGTTTTTGAGAGGGTGGTAGGGGGTTCCAATTACCAATTTCTAAGATTTAGAAAATACCCAAAAAGCTCACAAATGACTACTTGCTTTTCGTATGGCAAGCATAGAACAAAATGAGCATTTATTGGGATAAAATCGCAAAACATGAAAGAAGAATTACTAATGAGTTCTTGGACGCAAGAGGAGGGGGGAAGGGGGTGCGGAACCCCTGGATGCACACCTGATAGTGAGTATTTCTAACACAGGTTGCTCAAGGTTGGTGTTAGTTCTTCGATTGTATCTCCTTTAGAACGGTGACTTACTTGGACTATGTCTATGGAATGAATAACGCTGTTGAGATTGTTTTACTTCTCTTGAGCAAAAGTAGGAAACAAATCTTTTTTAAGCTATTTGTTTTTGGTATTGTTTAACTAAAAAAACCTTTACACGTACCCGTAAGAAATGCACTGAAACGCAACTTAGGTCTATTTTCTTAGTTTTATAACAAAATTGAATCAGACAGTTTTTGCCATGTATATTGGCGCATTCTCTTTATTAAGCACACTAAGTGGTTTTCTATGATCTCATTTTTTTCTACGACAACATGTTTCCGCAGAATCGTCACATCTACCACGGGGAACGACTAACATGTCATCGGGGCATGGCCCACTCACACATACTCCGTTTGGAATATGTTTGCAGTTTGGTCGTGGCGGCGGATTACCTGTAAGGCAAAAGAAAAAAATCAAGAAAACTTAATGTATATATACTAAGGTAACATTCTACAATAATGCGAGCTATATGAATCAGCATAACATGTGCTCAATGTGCCATGTACAAGAATCGATGTAAGCGACTCACTTGACTCCGTGAAATTGGGGGTTTTAAACCTAATAATCGATCGCGAGAGATTTAATTTTTATAGTTACAGCTGATATCAGCGGTTGCTACATTTTTATGGTTCTGTGTAAGGGTCAAGAGTATAGGGGATCTAACTAATAACCACAGGGTACCCAAGTAGACATGAAATGGGGTATAGGAGCTATACTGGGTACCCAAGAAGATGGTCGTTTTTAAACTTGTAACAGACTGCAAATAAAGCATTTACTATACATCACAAGCCAAAGGCAAGAATTTTATTACTATAGCTACATGTAGTAAATGAAGGCCTATTTTTCTATACGGCTGTTAGTTTCTTTTAATCACTCTAATAAGTACGAATAGCCCAGCTTCGAGTTCCCGAAACCACTCAGTATACCCCATAGAAAAATAACTAGCGGTAAGCTAGTTTGAGCTGCGTCGGTGTTTCTAAAGAAACAATTTAGTAACAAAAATGTAAAGTCTACACTGTAAAAAAGAAATACTTACGTTTCGGACGTTAGTCTTCCTTCCCCTTTACTCCGACGAAGGACTAACGTCCGAAACGTCAGTAAGTATTTCTTTTTTACGGTGTAGAATTTACATTTTTATTACCAAATTGTTATTTAAAAAAGACCAAGGATTCTTTAATCACATCAATAGCAGATGTTTGAATTTTTTGTTAATCAACTTATTGTTTTTTCTTTTCTCTAAGCTTTCTACATTTAGCCATTAGACAGACATTGGCACTTCTTCAAAGAATTAGGAAATCCTTTTAGAGAACTTATCAAAATGAAGGGAAAACAACGGCGTTAATTACGTTTGTTTAAATATGATAAGAAAACCAAAATCAAGAAACAACAATATGATAACATGCAGTTTGGAGAGATCTACTAACCATAAAAAGCAATAAAGCATTCTTATCAAGCCTTGCCGGTATTTGGATTTTTAACAAAGCTACCTCAGTACCTGCCTCAAAGTTAATAATAAGATTTTTTTGTAAAAAAAATGAAGTCTTATCTAAACATAAGCCACATTATTTGTATTTTCGTTGAGTTTCTAAATAGAAAAATTGCACATACCTTTTCAAGTTATAAATGAAGTAAGTGATATATGATTGTGCCGTGCGAATTCTTGGAAGCTTTGCGTTCGCCGAGAGTTATATATGCACTCCTTGAATAATTATACTTAACTTATTCATATTTGACAAAAAGATGTCTTATTAACTCGGATTGTAAAAAGCCATACAAGATTCTGGTGGCTCAGACAGCAAAAATGCAGCCGGAAGAAAAAAAAACTTAATGATATTTTTTATGTTAAAATATTAACAATAACAAAAAATCTTCGGTAAAAGGACGGTAATGCAGGTTTCATGAAAGTTTGAAAAAAATAGTATATATGAACTTTTTTATGCTTTGTAAATTAATTAAAAGTATGCTTTTCTTTCCATTATTTGTTAATAGTAGTTTTATGCAAGCTTGGAATATTTTTGTTTTTTTATTGCGTTCCAAAACTAGAAAAAATTCATTTTTAAAGAAAGAATTTAAATAATATAGATTTGAAATTTATTTTTATTGTAAATAATAAAATAACTTAAAAATATTGTGTTTCTATTAAATGTGTTTTGGTTTTATTATCATATCACAGCCGATGATCGAAGAGCAATCTTATTTTTTTGATAAGATCGAGCTAAATGTTATTTCTTTAAAACTGAGGTCTATATCTTAAATCATGCTTTTCAGCGCTAATTCAGTTTACTCTTCGAATATTCTAATAAAGACAGCATTTTGCTGCAGCGAACAAGCATTTTAACAAAGTTTTTTTCATTTATTTTGTTTGGAACACCAACACCGCGGCTCTGTATGTTTTTAACTGAATGACTTTTATAGTTATAGCAGTTAGAAACTGACAAACATTTTCTGGTTAGCCAGCGTGCATGCACTCCATTCCTCTGGAATATATATATAGACAGTTGAAAGAGTTTGGGCCGGGTGCCTCGCAGACTATATCTAATAAAAGTATAGCATAAATTTTTCGAAGGACTTAAAATCTCCAGAATACTGACAAAACTTTTATCGATGTGTTGATGCTGTTGTTAATCACGAGAGCAGGTGTTCTGGGAATCAGCGTCTTTTTCCGTTATAACGTGTAAATCACGTGATTAACAGCTTTGATTCATCACTCAATTACACGTTGGTTCTTTATGAAAACAAATTTATAGGGACAACTTTATGAGAAATTTAAATGTAATTTAAGAACAACCCATCTCAGGCTGAAGTTCGAATATCTATGAAAGTGTTTTACATAGAGACATCACTAAAACTCAAAAGATAACTTAGCACAAGCAGCACAATCACGGTAAAACACAAAATATTTCATTTGTTATAGAAAACGAGAAACGCATTAATTTACGATGCCCTGATTGTTTCCATTGTTTTTTTTTCAATTTGAGCTGCTAAAAACAAGAACAGAATCAAAATCAATTTTTAAAGGCTAAAACCAACAAAAAATATCAAACAATGAGCCTCCGTAAAATTTATTTTTTTCTATAAAAAGAAGCGTTAGCTGATGTCACTACAGGACTGTTGCACGTGCAGTGAAGACTGATCAAAATAGTTTTTGTTAATCTTCCAGTGCTTTTTAAACAACAAGTACAATATGCATTTTTATGCTAATATACTAAACATTTGATTGAAACGTGATGTAACTCAATAAAGCAGTTTTTCTCAAAAAAAGTTTGTGTACTCCTTAACGTTTTCTATTATATTTTAAAACAGCTGTCCGTTGGGATCTCACTTAAATCGAATACATCCGATGACACTTTGAAATTGCATTAGTTAAAACTAAAAACTGACTTATTTTTAATTATCTCAAGTCTTTTCTTTTTTTTAACTTTTACAATATTAAAATTCGTAAAGCTAAAGGTGGAATCGTTATTCGTATAATCCATGCGCTGGTGACTTTTGGCAATTATGCGAATTCACGTGCATACTATAGTTTATTACTCTTGTGTCTTGTCAAGTCTTGTGACTTCCAGGCCAGGAATTTCACGTGACGTACGAGGAATATTAAAGTTGAAAAACGCCACATTTTAAAAACTTTTTAAAATATCTTAAGAATAATGTTAAGATTTTGTTAAGATGATAATTTACATAAATTTATTTGAAAAAAAAGAACATGTAATGTGGTTGCACTCTAATCCCATACAGACCTGTTATAACTCTTCGATACTACAACCACTTAACCAATATTTCTAAAACTCAGACTATTTGTAATTGTACCAATAGTCGACCAAAAGATAAGATCAACCACCCTCTGTACGAGCAACCAAAATTCTTATAAAAATAACTGACTTGTTTTTCTGGTAAAATGAAACAGGTTTTTATGTGACAAAGTTTGCAGTTACTGGACAAAATACA
The DNA here is from genome assembly GCA_028564885.2 of Zoanthus sanctaehelenae. Classification (NCBI taxonomy): domain Eukaryota; kingdom Metazoa; phylum Cnidaria; class Anthozoa; order Zoantharia; family Zoanthidae; genus Zoanthus; species Zoanthus sanctaehelenae. The sequence continues at coordinate 6,283 of JAOTRI020134325.1, forward strand.
TTTTTCTTAAAACAGCTTCACTTTCTGTTATTTTATTGATTTTTTGATTAAACAAACAAAATATTAGTCAGTCGGAAAAGAACATCTGTACAAACAAGCGTACGTTTTGCCATTTGAAGGCAACTGAAATGTCATTCTTTGCGAAACACTGCAAACACATCAAAAGTTCCATAACTGCATGGAGAACTGGCTTTTTGACCAACTGTTTTACGAGAGCTTCTACGTTTTGTTTTTCAATATCGCTCACAGTTGCTGCTGTGAAGAATTCAGGAAGAAACGTTTCCGCGTAACAAAGCTTTTCTGGCAGTGATCGAGTTGTCTTGTCTATTTGTTTGGTTAATGTTTGCTTGATTTTGTCCGTGCTTTCTATAATATTCGCAGTTTTTGAGAATTATTACTGTTTTTAAAACAACATTTATGAATTTGTGTGTTCAGGACTGTGACAGAACTGTAGATGTAAGTTATATTTGTATAAACGTTGTATCAATTTGTCGGCAAATTTGGGGCTTCTCTTTCCCTCAAACAATTTACCAATTTTCCTTTGCGTACGTACGCGTTTAGCTATAACACCATCAAAAGGCAGAAGCAATAACCAGAATTTCAGATCTACTTCTTGCTCAGACTTCAACGAGAATGAACTAAATTTAATATGCCCGTGTAATACATTTTCTTAAATACTTAAGTTATCAGAAAGGTGATATATTGCTTGCTTATTGACCTAGACCTCCTAAATTATTTCATTAGGCTCTCTCTTTTATTCTTAAACGTACAATACAAGTTAAATTTAGTTTACGTTTCAATTGTTGCATTTACTTCATAATATCATGGATCAAGATCTGATGTTTTTAAGAAGCAATGCATAATATGATTCATAAATTAAAGCACGTTATTTTCTATTTGTTTAAAAAACAATTGGTGAGATTTGTCTTTATTCTATAAAGCAGGTGCTAATCGATTCTGGCTAAGACTTTACCGGGATATCGATGTTCGAAAATGGTGACAATAAAAAAAACTCGATGTTTTGTCAACAAATTTTGGATATCCGTAAAAATACTGAGTGAATCTAGTTTAAAAGCGGCCTTTTATCTATAAAATCAGTCATAAGAGTTCTATGACTTTAAGCCTAAAAGTATTTTATTGTGGTCAAAAAAGTAATTCGTGTTTTTTATTTCTAATAACTTGCACTTTTTTTATCTTTTATATATAATAAATTTTTGTTTTGTTTTGAAAAAGGAGCATTCCCCAATTGTACTTTCGTTAATTCTCAAAATATAAATGAAGTATAAACAAGCAAGAGTGAACGACGGCAATATGTTAAGAAACTTGTCTGCGCTGTTTAGTTCATTGTTGGATGCTATGCGAATTCAGTTTGAAATGGCTAGTTAAGGTCACCTACAGATTGGTCACTGATTTGACTCAGCAATTTTATAGCTGTTTACTTCACATCCGGGCGTGCGGGTTCTTCATTCAGTTACCCGGATGTTTGACAAGAGGTGAGGCGGACATTCTAGTCTGCACGTGATCATTAGCTAGCACGTGCAATTTTGATAACCTAGCTGAATCGAATTAACTTTATACTTTTGGAAGAATTTTATTTAATCCTTGTACAACTGATTGACCTTTTCCTTTGTTTAAGAAAAGAAATAGCCGGTAAAGAACATTAAAAGATTCTGAACCAACTTCATCGAGGTATTTTCTTGCATTGGTTACGATGATGAATTGCAAAATCTATAAGTACAATGTTGAATCATATAAAGTTCATAGTTGAATTGTAAGTACTACAAAGTTCCATCACGATATATTAAATATGTGTAAACTTGAATGTTGAATAGTAAAAATAACAAGAAATTAAAGTAGAATACTAAATTTGCAACATCGAATTTTGGCGGAATTTGTACACCATACAAAAGATCGACCTAATCAAGCGGTAGGTGAAACAGCTTGTATAACATTAAATGTAAGATTGTTTTCTCAATCACATTAAGAAACTTTAAGAAAGCAAATTTATTTAAAAAAGACCAAGGATTCTTTAATCACATCAATATCAGATGTTTGAATTTTTTATTAATCAACTTATTGTTTTTCTTTCTTCTAAGCGTTTTACATTTAGCAATTAGACAGACATTGGCACTTCTTCAAAGAATTAGAAAACCTTTTAGAGAACTTATCAAAATGAAGGGAAAACAACGGCGTTAATCACGAGACATGTAATGTTTTAAAAGACTGTTTGAGACCGTTTCGAAGAGGTCTGTGTTTAGATACGAAAATTCTAAAACGAGTTTTAAAATGATTGATATTTTTCATATTCTCAGACATAAAACAGTTCTGACTCTTCTTTCTTTAGGTATCACGTGTATATTGTTAACACGTGCTACCACAGAAGATGCACATGCAAAGATAAATTATTTTTTTTAATCTTCAACAAGTACATGAACCTTTCTTATGTTAATACATCTTAATGGAACGTGATCTGAGTCATTTATTCAGCTTTTCTTCGAAACAGATCACGTGTGGATTCATAGTCTTAAGCTAAAGAATAAAATAAGTCGAAACCATCTGATGAGATTGCATCGGTTGAAAATAAAAACTGATTTATTTGTTGATTGTTTCTCTTAAGTTCCCTTTTACCCTAACAACTTTAATCCGCAGTGATTGAAACCTTTAAGCGGACATTCATAACCTGGTCGATCACATGCAGCCGGGTTTTGCACGTGATGTAATTTATATTTTTAAAAATCCTAAATGTATAATTATTTTGGTAGAACTTACAACCTTTAATATCATATTTGTTTGCTGATCCCTGGGAAGTTGAAATTCTTAATTTGTTTTAGTTGCAGACTCACTGGAATTTCATCAAAGAAACTATTTCTTTGACAAAATCCTCAATTTTTTAAATTAACGTTGTTTAGGAACTTTAAAAAGTATTCTAAAACTAAAAGTTGAATTAAAACAAAGTTTACAGTTACAAGACAAATGAAATTTTTCTTTACTTTCTGTTTTTATTATTGATTTTTTGACAGAAGTAACTGATAGTGATGAACGGTTATATATAGAAAATACACAAGTTAATCCAACAAAAAAGCCAAAGTTAGTCATTTTTAAGCATTGAAATGTCATTCTTTAATTGCGAAAAACTTGCAAACTCAGCAAGAGTTCCATATCTGCGCCGAGAACTGGCTTTTTGGCCAACTGTTTCACGAGAACTTCTGGGTTCTGTTCTTCAGCATCGTTCAAAGTTGCTGGTATAAAAAACTCAGGAAAAAACGTTTCCGCGTAGCGAAGCTCTTCTGGCAGTGCTCGAGTAGTTTTGTTTATTTCTTTGGCTGATGTTTGCTTCATTGCTGTTCTTGGTTTGATTTTGTCCGTGGTTTCCATAATATTCGCTGTTTTTGAGAATTATTAATGTTCTCTAAATCAAAATTTATGGATGTGTGTTCAGGACTGAATACAGAACAGTAGATCTAAGTTATATTTGATGAAACGTTTTATCACTTTGTTAGCGAGTTTGATGCTTCTTGGGTACCGATTTTCCTTTGCGTACGCACGCGTTTAGCTAGAACACCACAAAAGGCAGAAGCAATAACCAGAATTTCAGAGGTACCGCGACTTGCTCTGACCTCAACTACAATGAACTAAATTTAATATGCCCGTGTGAAACATTTTCTTGTAAGCACTTTATATATCAGAAAGGTGATTGGCAGTTTAGTTCGATATTCCCCACCTATCAGCCTATAAGCCTCTTAAATTATTTCATTTAAAAGCTCTTTCCACTTCAGTTAAACGTACAATACATTTTGATTTCCTTTCAATTGTTCCATTTACTTCATAATATCATGCACAAGCTCTGAAGTGTTTTTTAAGAAGCAATACATAAAAACAAAAGATCTGTAAATGAATGCATGTTATTTTCTTACTTTTAACGGAACAAAACCATATAGGCGTATCTAAAATTTACGGTGTTCAACTTACCAATAGAGAAAAAATAACGCCCTAGGAACCCCTACAGTTGCCATCTACATAACATTGTCCGGCTGCGTGTAAATGAGAGAATCAAAGCTGTTAGTCACGTGACTTACACGTGATAACGGAAAATAACGTCGATTCCCAGAACACCTGCTCTCGTGATTGACAACAGCATTAGCACATCGCAATCTCGTTCCCAGAGCCACGGTCCTTGTGGTCAGCGCCACAATCCATGTTGGTGTTCCAAACAAAATAAATGAAAAATACTTTGTTAAAATGCTTGTTCGCTGCAGCAAACTGCTAGCTGTCTTTGTTAGAATTGGAAGAGTAAATTGAATTAGCGCTGAAAAGTATGATTTAAAATATAAAGTTGTTTTTTTCTTCCGCTTGCATTTTTTATGTTTGAGCCACCGGAATCTTGTATTGTTTTTTGTACTCCGAGTTAATAAACCTTTATTTTTCCAATATGAATAAGCTAAGCATGATTATTCAACGAGCGCATATATAACTCTCGACGGACGCAAAGCTTCCAAGAAACATCTTGTCATTTGCACGCCACAATCATTTTTCACTTACTTCATTTATAACTTGAAAAGGTATGTGCAACTTTTCCATTTAGAAACTTAACGAAAATACGAATAATGTGGCTTATGTTTAAATAAGACTTCTTGTTATTAAATTTGAGGTACTGAGGTATAGCTTTGTTAAAAATCTAAATACAGCAAGGCTTGATAAGAATGCTTTATTGCATTTTTTATGGTTAGTAGATCTCTCCATACTGCATGTTATCATATTGTTATTTATTTATTTATTTTCCAATACAGCTTCCCCTCCCATGGAGGATTTTTAGCTGGGGAGATCAGGCAAAATAAAACAATTAAATCAGGTTTACAGGCTTATGGTTTAAAACAGACACACGGGTGCGAAATAGATTAA
>JAOTRI020134335.1:0-21504 GCA_028564885.2 Zoanthus sanctaehelenae
GAAAGATTGAATTCTTTGACTCAGTACCATATGGTGCGGGCGGTTTAGGCCCTTTTAGGAGTCAAAGGGTTAAAGTTCCTACGAAGTGAAATTTTTTTTGGTTGTCTGAAAAGATGATAAAGACAAACAGCAATGGAAATGGATTGGAATGCTTTGCCCCTTGACATTAAGTTAAGTCCCTCGGTCCCTGTGTTTAACACTTTCAATCCCAGTTCTATTGTTAAATTCTCCCAAATTGTTCCTATACTTTCTATTGGACAAGTTTGAGAGAATTTTACTGTTAATCTTTTGTAGTTTGCTTTGCTTAATCAACTCTCAGTTTCTCATTGCCAAATGTTCTATTTTGTATGTGTTATCTTATGAGAAGTTGGGTGTTGATAACCGACTGGGACTGAAAGGGTTAAATCACGTTTAAAAACTCATCTCATTTAGAATTGCTTTTAGCTAATTAGCCTATTGGCTATAGTTTAATTATTATATATCTAGATTTTGTCTTTTGTATTAAAACTGTAAAGCGGTATAGAGCTCTGTATATATCCGCTATATAAATATAGATATTACAAGGTTCGAAATTAACGATAGTCCACACACTAGTACAAATTTTGGTGGACTAGTAAACTTGACTACAAACTAGTCCACATGTCTAGTAAAAAATCCTAAGAAACAAAGTATATTTGACAGTATTCCAAGTAGCATTTCGTTTCAAATCTAAATCAAAAGTATTATTGTGCAAATCAAAATTTAAAAATATCTCAAGTTTTCAAATAACATATTTAAATTTCTCGAAATGGGAATTGAATGCAAAAAATATTTAGGCTCTTAATATAAGAAACCTATTTTCCCTTCACACGTGTATCTCCACAAAAACTTGATTGAGTGCCAAAAAGACGTGCCATGTTGATTACACGACCAACTACCCGACGTGAGTAATCATCCTTAGTTTTATTCGATTCTTTTCTCGTTTCTACAAGAAAATATTGGTATAAACTGAAACACAGTCCTTGAAAAAAGTCGTTATTACAACAGAACTAGAAAAATGTTTTGACCCAAATACACGTAATGAAATTATGAAAGCCTTGCTGATGTTACATTGTTGTACAGCGTGTTGGTGATGTCTCATTTCTGCACGGCGTTCTTATGATTTCTCATTGCTGCACACCGTGTTAGTGATTTTCCATTCGTTGTATAGCGCGCACACATGTCTCATTACTACACAGCGTGTTCGTGATGTCACATTGCTGCAATGCGTGTTGGTGATGTCACATTGCTGCAAACCGTGTTGGTGATGCCACATTGCTGCATTCCGTGTTGGTGATGCCATATTGCTGCATAGCGTGTTGGTGATGTCGCATTGCTGCCCACCGTGTTCGTGATGAGTCATTGCTGTACAGCGTGTTCGTGATGTCTCATAGGTACCGTAATTGTTCCCCACAAACGAGGAAATTTTGTCGATCCAAATTAACACGAATAACAAGAGCGAGTTAAGAATAGCACACCGTTGTTAAAGTTATTTTTGATTTCAGGTTATTTCTAAAATAACTTAAATCTTTTTTTCAACCTAGGTTATTTTTTGCATCTAGGTTATTTTTTATCGTTCTGTCTTTTAACAGCCGGATTAGGATTAGGGTAAGGGTTATAACGCAATAAAAATGGTGGCTGACATCGCAATTGTCACAGTAGCTCAGTGGTAAGGACATGAGACTATAGAGCGGTTGGACACACAACAGTGAGGGTTCGAATCCTGTCGTGGACATCTCCGGTATGATATTTGTACAAGAAAAAAATGTATTTTACAATAAAAGTTAAAAAAAGTTATATTAGAAAATTAAGTAGATAGAGGGGAAAAGGGAGCTAAAAGGTAAGAATAGGAGATTCAGAAGAAGAATTAGTAGATTATGGTATTATTTACAATCTGTTATGTCCCCCAAAAATCCAATTTTAAAATGAGTCCAAAAGAATAAATCTGAAATCAAAAATAACTTACAACAGTAGAATGTAAAGCATGAAACCTAACTATAATATGAATTGCAATGTGGAATATGAAACCTAACTAAATTACTAGTGAAAAGGAAGCACTATACTTTAAGTCTGATAATTGTTCTGTTTCTAACTTCTTTTTTAAATTAAAGTTAAGTTATATACCGTAAACGCTCTAATATGCCCCCTCTTTAATAAACCCCCCACTTTAGAGCCTCAAATTTGTAATAACTCCCCCCCCCTCTCTAATAAGCATGCCCTCTGGAAGGCGAGAAATCCGTAAAGCCGCCCGGGGACCGGCTTATTAGGGCGTTTACAGTATGTGGTGACAATGTTTTCGGCTTTTATGGTATATTGTTGACACTAATCGTGTAAACATTGTGGTACCGAAATGCTGTGACATCATTTAATCGTCTCCCAATACGGTATGGACTTGAGCCGCTGATCGTATGTATCGTGTGTTCGCTGATAGTCACATCAAAAGATTACACTGTGTACCGGATAGAAGGCTTCACGCGCAGCAATAATTCTTTAATAACAAGCACAATCTGTTTTCCTAGATTTTTTAAAGAGAGTTAATCGGAAAGATACATTAGGACTTTCTTGTTTACAATTCTAGAATTCACCTCGCAATTTTGAATTAATTTCTTTACAATATCCATTTCATTTAACGCAAGTGTGTCTTCTAATTCTTCTAAATTACTAAATATAAATTCTATTTCTTGTTGCTTGCTGTCTAACGCATGACAAACGTTGTTGCTAATACCAACTTTGTCATCACTGTCGGGATGTTTGTAATCCTCAAACGTTATTAGACGGGACGAAGTTATTCCAAGAATAGTTCGTAACTTGTTGTTGATGAAACCTATAATCTCAACATCTTTAGATTCTGTTTCCGCGCAGACCTCGGCGTAGGTATCATTAATTATGGCACAGAACATGTTTAAAAGAAAGAATATCATAGTTAAAATGTACATGGTGAAAAACAAAGGGCCAATAATACGCTCAGAGTGGGATAACTCCATGAAATACGATTTGCCCAAAACTAGAGCAAACATAGTTTGAAGAGTTTTGATGAAGTCTTCATACCCTTCCACTTTGCTTCCAAAAACCAAATATCCATAAAAAGAAAAGGCTAGAAATGGTACCATTGCTTCACCTCCTAAACTAAGCAATCGTGCGGAAAGTCGCGCGACAGTGCGCGACAAAAGAGAGATAAAACGGTTGAAACTCATTAAATGCAAAAACTTAAGCGTGGCAAGAAACACAATGAATGAGATAACATACGTGTTAAGCTCTCCCCAGTAGGCGGTTATTTGAAAACTTATATATAAGTAAGGGTTATTCTGCAGTTGAGAAATAGTGTTAATCGAGTTCACATGTCGTATAATGTACAGCACACATGCTGCATAGCTTAAAACAGCTATAGCAAGGTCAATAACATTCCAAGCTTTCTTGAAGAAAGCAAGCTTGTCTTTGCAGATTTGTTTAACAGCCTTGTAAAACATAATCAACACTATAAAAATGGCGACACTTTCACAAAAGATAAGTATTCCAGCAGAGGGGCCCACGTGTTGATACAAACGAAATGTGTCAACTTTTAAGAACGTCGACGATGCTCCTGTTGGACTTGCTTCAGCCAGGTAGGTGACGAAGCTAAACAAGTTAACATGCGCACTGAACAGAGTGAATTCAACAAATATCGCCCTACTAAACCTGTCAATCCAGTTATGAGCTTTGAGGTCTCCAACGATACGTAATGCCTGATTAAGTGTGTATCCTAAATCTGCTGTGTATCCACCGCCGCTATAAACAGTCCTTTTGCCCCAGAAAGGCATTCCACCCAGGTCGATAGCAGATTGGTATCGCCAGGGAACAGGACACGCATTGAAGGTTATGTTTTTTTCCTTTAACCAACCAGGAAGGAAGTACGAACTTTCTGCACTCATCGGACTGTAATCACCACCACACAACGAATCTAATGCAGTTTTAAGCGGCGTTTCACAGCTTCCTGAAAAATTGATGTTCCTCTTTTGTCGATTAACTTTCATTACAGTCTTGATATAATTGATTTTATATAAATACAATATAATAGCGCCAATGTAACATAAAAAATAAATACGTTTAACAGCAAAAGGCTTGGTACTTGAGTAAAACGAGCATATTTAGAAATATAAAAATATTAACAATAAACTAAGTAATCTATTGTTTTAAACAGCAGCACATCTATACATAAATCGAGCACCGACTCAATTGACCTACCTCTCCAGCTCTTTCCTGCATAAGTTCTTCCATTCAACTAACCTGCCATCCTTTAAAAACACCACTCTGTCAGTTGTCCATCTTATCCCTACTGTCTTTTGTCTACACGTTTCCCATTCCCATCATCTCAAGTTCTTTTCCCCTCTCCTGTCTTTCATCCATCTCGCTCTCTATTTCCGATTCCCATGTTTTTATCATTTTAACGCACACAAATTCCCTCTCTTCCACCTTCCCACACTCCCATTATTCATTCCCACCTTCCTACACTCCCATTATTCATTCCCACCTTCCCACACTCCCATTATTCATTCCCACCTTCCCACACTCCCATTATTCATTCCCACCTTCCCACACTCCCATTATTCATTTCCAACTTCCCACACTCCCATTATTCATTCCCACCTTCCCACACTCCAATTATTCATTCCCACCTTCCCAATTCAATAGGCTAATTAACGATATGAGTATCTTAAAAGTTTAATAAGTTCAGAGCCTCAGATGCTTATTCCTAAACAAGCAAATTAGTAAAGTTATAAATGTGCACCATGTCCGTTCTGGCAAAGCTTAACTTTTTGATTCATACATTCAGTATCTGAAAAACACATAGAAATTTTTGAAAACGTGAGAGGACCTGTCTGAAGATATATATGAACGGGTGTGCAGAAATGCCGACGGTTTTCCACGACATAACAAGAATCTTGCACATGTAAGTTTATATAGAAACAGGATCTTTCACCTCGGCATTTCGGCACTCGCGTTCATGAACACTTCTAAATTTCTTTTACGTTAACAATTGAGTATTGAATACCTTTACTAACTCTGAGTTGTCTCATTCTTGGCATACCAACGATATATAGTTGCTTATCAGAGATAAAGCCCTCCGAACTGTCATGGTTTCCGTTGTACCATTTTTTATTATATATGAAGGGAAACAAGTTCTTGGACAGAAATAACCACATATCTTCAGCTTTAATCACCTGTATAAACGCGATTGTACAGTCATGCTATTAAATTTGATGTCATTTTGTACACAATGTTACTATAACACACGGCAATGCAATGACTTGCATGTTCTGTACAGTACTGCACTACGCGATTTCGGAATAATTTCACGATCTTTAATTTTTTAAAAAAGGAAAGTATAGACTGTGCTCTTCATTTAATTAAAATGTAATAAAAATAAAAATGTAACAAAAGTAAGAAAACTGTAACTATTTTGAAGCTGAGTGGCCTGTAAAGGCGGTACTTGTCTCAGCAATTTAATTCGCTTGAAACAGATCAGAGTATTTTGTTCCCCTACATGGAACATCACTATAAATGACAGATGAGCCCCCAGTGAACACTAGAAATCTTTTTATCAAACCGTAGAAATAACAAGCAGGATACCTTTTTTGCAAAAAAAATGTACGAACCTTGGTGGAGGGGATCTTGTGGTTAAATAAAACAGAGGTTTCAAAATTCGCCAACCATGCCACATGCACGAAGCAACTTTTAGCATCCTTATTTTTGGTTATGTATTTTAGTGTGCATCTGTACTGCGATAAAAACATGCCATTTAAATTAATCAAAGCGTGCTTTGCTATAGTAAACCTTACTATCATAACCTTTAAAACATCCCGCCAATATAAAACACGTAACGTTTTGTTGTATCACACTAAGTAACTTACTCGTACCTGGAAAGCTAATGCATTTTTGACGACCCGCGTCTGAGTGTATGCCATTGGGTCACGAGAACCATAACTGATTCCTATCAATACGAGAACAAACAAAAAATGAAACACGTTCTCTTTAATGATGTCATACATTGCAATCTCCCTCAGTTTCTTTGCTCTGGCCTCAGCTACCTTCTCTTCATTTGGTGGAGTGTAATCGTGACAAATACCTGTTGGAGCACTTTGTTTCTTTTCACCAGATATTTCTTTCCCTTCCACACGCGGTGACTGATGTTCTCCACTCTTTACGAAGTCATTCGGTAATTTTTTTATTAAAACGGCAACAATGAAAGCAATTAGAAAAACTTTTACTGGTTGAGTTACAAAAGCATCTTGAAAAAAGGAAATCATCATAGACGAAAGCCACTGGGTAGAAGTATCATTTCCCCACATCATGCTGTAAAACAAAGTGAATGTAGCACTCACCAAGGAGGTGCCATAGCACAAGACCCACGCAACGTAGATGCACCAATGAGGCAATCCTTTTGGCTTAGACGGACATTTTTTTTCCCTTGAATTTTGTTGGTTTATCGAAAAGGTTTCTTTGCATATTTTTGAATTTTGTCCAAAGTTTGATTCTTTTTGTCTTACATTACGAAATATTTGCAGAATGAGAACGTTTACCGGAAGAGCAATGAAACTACTTTGAATGCCGATCATTATTTGTTTCAAGCTAAACGTAAATGGACCCAAATTAAATGCTGATGTGTCAGGTTTGCCACCAACATTATAAAACATTGCGTTCGTGATCATAGCGGTAAACAACAATGATAAGCAGCAAGAAGCTCGCTGCACGCGAGTAAAGGTGCTTTTTGGTGGTTTAGCTAAAACAGAAATCCATAAATGACCATCAAAAAGATCCTTTGAAGTTTTCGTTCTAAAAAGCGTTTTAAAGCTTGTGAGTTCTTTGTTATTGCTTACTGGTATAATTCGATCAACTGCGCCATCTTCCTTTTCAAGTGCAAACCACTGGTCGCAAGAAAATATCCACTGATGATTACTAGCTCGTTCTCGAACGATAACATAACTGAGATACCAAGAAGAATCATTTCCAGTCATATCGTGCCATGCTCTTAGGTAACTAAGTTGACCAAGATTTTTCTGAAGCGAAATGTGAAATTCATTAGTTGCCCCTCGTAAAAATAAGGGTTTGGGTTTGTCTGTGAGACAGATGGGTCCAGTCGTATAATTATCACCAACAATATTGATATAAACATTGGCAGTTGTACCCGATCCTTGCCAGCTACCTGTCTGTATTGTTAATTCATATAAATATTGCCTCAGTGGAGAATCAGATTGAATTACCGTGATTCCATCCTGAAAGGAAAAGCACTAAAAGTTAGCTTTTAACATATATTAATGAGTAAATCATTGTGGTAAACGGGCCGCCCCCATTGTATTAATAAGCTTTGTTACCACCTTCGCTATTATTAACACTAGGCAGCTACAAAAACTATTATTAATCAAGATGAAGTCGTTTTGTTAGTCTAACAATAACTATCAACTTACTAAAAGGGTCGAACAATATAACTAAATCATAAGAATATTATTCACAAAGCCTGTAAATATAGAATGTAACAACATATAAAAAAAATAACAAATATTCAAAATTTAGAGTCTGTGTATAAGTCTGTGTATAAGTAAAGGAGAAAAAGATACATTTTCTCTAACACCTGCAAAATTGTTAAACTAAAAGCTAAACAGTAAGATCTTGTAGACATTTGTATTAATGTGACTAATACATTCTTCAGCTTTAAAGCAACTAAAGACGAAATGTTGGTGTTGATTCAGGCTTGTTTTTCTCAGAATTAAAGAAATAGCTTTTGTGTCCCTAAGAGGAATTAAACCCTTGACATCCTAATTAACGGTTATAGATCGATTCTCGCTAGGGACTTTTTTGGGAGGGAAGGGGGGAGGGGGGAGGGGGGGAATCCGCTTGTGGTAACACCAACATTTGTTCTATCTGTGTTAAAATGTATCAATTTACTATGTGAAAGTTTCTGTCCACCTCAGAGAGATAAAGATGGCATTTCCATTTAGTAGCCCTTTGACCAGTTATAAAATTTGACACGTAAATATTATCATTTTTCTCATTATAAATACAAGTGTGAGAAAATAAAAAGAAATTAATCAATTTGTACTCTATTAGTTTTCATGGACAAAAAATGTATCTAAATACATAAGATTTTTTACTTCTCAGTCGACAATTAAACTCACCATCAATGCATCTTTTCTATCTGCTCTTCTGCCCCAAATCACAAACAAAAAGTAAGAACAAAATACAGAAATGATAGCAACCATCACAGAAAGATTTTCACCAATGTTCTTGAATCCAGCAAAGACTTTATCAAAATCAATTGGGTTGGGCTCCACCATAACATTGCCTCCAAATGCGGTTAAGTGATTACACTTGCAGTGAATCCTGTCGAGTCTCGTTTTGTTACCGACCTACAAAAATTGTTTATTGATGAATCCTTTGAAAGAACAAGTGTTTAATGAAAATAAAATAATTAATTTTTTTGACATATAAGGTTTTTTTCAGGAGATCAAATATGACCTTTGAGATTTTAGGGGATGCCCGGTACACTGAAACACGTATAGAGAACGAATTACATTGTGTTTAAAAGCAACCTAGAAGAATTTTTGTTTCTCGTTTGAATCAACTTACTTTGCAACCTAGAGAGGTCCAAACTTGTTTTCCAGTGTCCCAGTATAGACAAGGAGACTTTATAGTATTCATAGTGTAGTTGGAATCCAAACTGCTGCGATACTTAGGTACAATAAGATGATAACTACCACCGGCAGTCGACTCTGGAGTTGGTGGTGGCTCTTTGTATTGTAAGCACGACCGTCTAATCCGATATTCATTAAGGCATGACCTTTTTCTTCGCGAGTGATTGGAGGCAATGTTCCTAATTCCAAGGAAATAAGGTCCAGAGACAGGTGTTTTAGATGGTTTTATAAATACCATATAAGGATCACGTTGGCAGACATATTTTCCACTATTGTCAGAACAAGAAGAATAATCTGGAAGTACTGCAATGACGTCATCTTTGTCGGCTTCAGGTCGTTGTCTGTATTTCCAATATATTGCAAAATGAGCATCTAGATCAACAGGAGCTACTCGCAAATTCATTGAAGGTTCTGTTGCATTGATGAGAAACCTATGGTAGCGCATACTTCCATTTTGTTTGGCTATGAAATAAACTTCTGGCTTGGGGAGTTTGGAGCTGTCAAGGGGTATAAAGAGATCAATGTATTGGGAGATACCACTCACAGCCATGATGGATTTTTTGTCATCTTGCAACTGAAGATCTAAGACATGAGATTTGATCTGACTTCCACTGTCGTCCCAAGTAAATATGTTGGTCTTGAGGTGCATATGCTGGAAACAAGGACGATTCATTTGATTAAAACGTTTTCGTGTTCCATGAATACTCCTTTTTTGAATTCTTAAAGAAACGTTAAATATTCAAATGGTTAAATTCTTTAAAAATTTACCAAATGTTTATGAAATTATCAATTCATTTAGCCTACACATTAAACAATGAGAAAAACTACAAATAATTATTGAAATTGAAACAAAACTTGCTAAAAAGTAACAATGAAATCGTAAAACAAAAAGATAATACAGTACAAGGATAAACTGTGTTTTAGAAAAGCGATAAAATTTTAAGAGCAGTTTACGACAGAGAAATACAGGAACAAAACCGTTCGCTTTCAAATTTACTTTGCCCTAGTTCTATCTGATATGTTCCAAATTGATTTATGGGAATGCTTGAAATGTTTAACAAATATTTGGTAGCATTTGATTCTCAGGCAACTACCTCCCGTATAAAAAGAACGACTTTCCCATTGCTACACCGTATCAGTTTTTTTGAATGATGTTTGGCTGCTGGATCATACGCCATAATCTTAAAAGGTAAAATCATTAAAACGTAAGGTTATGATCTGACGCAAACTAAGTCTAACTAACGTTTTATAATTTTTCATCTTCATCAACAATACCCAGGTGCGGAGTAGAAAATGGTATATTTTTGGATTTTATTTTTAAGCCTATTTCAGAAATTATCATTATCACTATTCATGTTATTACTATTATGGTTCAAACAAACCTTAATATCTATGTGTGTACTATTTGATGCTTCTCTAAGTAAACTGCCAATAGAAGGAAGCGTAACTTCAGCGTTTCCGTCATTGATTGGCTGGCTCCCAACAGTATCTGGGTATTGTCGATTTACAACTATGCTCCCCGACGGTCCCATAACTTGGTGGATCCCTTCGTTAGGTAGCCTCATGTCTAACAACATTTCCATAACAGTTTGCATTATTTCTAGTGATCTGTTCACGGAGCTTTTCGCCTTTAAATCAAATAATACACCATATTTAATTTGCCTAGAAAGGCTATCAAGCACTGAATAAAAATGGTAAAAATCAAGAAAACGCTCTTATAAGCCCCCGCGGGATTATTAAATTTCACGCCATCCAGAGGAGGGGCCTATTAGAGAGGGGCTTCTTAGAGAGAGAGGGGGGGAGGGGCTTGATTAAAACTTCCTGATAAAGAGAAATCACTATTTTTCTTAAACAAAATTTCGCATTTCTTTAATGGAGCAAACAATTTATTTTGTCTTTCCTATCTCTAAGGCAAGCAATATTCTCATTCTAGATACTATCACTTTGTTTATTTCAACAAAAGTATTGAACTGAAACAACTAATAAAACATTTTTATTGGCTGGCAGCGTTTGGTAGTGCCACGTAATCTGCGAAGGTGACCGAGCACTTTCTAAATTCGGAGTTGAAGTGTTGTGATGTTTGGAGGGACACTCGAAACGTTGTAAAATTACTTGCCTGTGGCTCGTCATTTTACAACGTTCTCGTATCTCTCCTAACATCACGCGTGCTCTATTTTACTGATAAAGTAATAGAAAGTTGCGCTCTAATACTTAATTGTCTTTAAGCCCGTACAAACATTGTAATATCTTTAGTTATTCATTAAGTATGGATGGACGCATGTGATTGGTTTGAAATCACGTAAACTCAATTAAAAATAAGTCGGTTCGTAATTAAACGCAATAATACTCGAACATGGAAGTTGCTTGTTCCTATTCATTGACTCCTGACATGACAATACATACACATACTCAATTATTACACATAAAAATGCAACAAACTGTTTTAGTTATTCAGTAGAACATAGTTTTTCAGTTTTTTAACATCTAAATACTTAATATCAGGTCGTGTAATTCTCATGCATGTGTTCAGTAATAGTATAAAATATATCAACACTTAAAACAAGCCAATTGTGCCGAGTTGTGGTTCTCATAACAATACAGAAAATAATACAAAGTTTTAAGCTTATCATATTCTAATATATTATTATTACTCCATCTTAAAACAGTTCTAATATGCCAATTAAGCTTGGTATACTCACTGTATCCCTTGAATTGTTTCCAATCTCTTCACTCCTCAAAGAACCATAAACTTTTGCTGAGTTCCCTGCCGCTGATACAACATTTAGAAGACAATTTGTGGTCACTTCAAGAGCGTCATTGACAGATGAAGAAGGAACAGTTATGTCACGTGAACTGTTTAAGAGTCCTTTCTTCATTTTGTCAATTGATTCCAACACTGCGGTCTTTGAAAAGTGATAGTGTTTTAGTTTCAATTTCACGTAGGTTTGTTCCTCGTTTTATGATACAAAAGTTCTAAAAACCTTAAAAATCTTCAAACTAACTAAAATTTGGTATGATTAATTTCAAAATATTGATTAGAAGAGAGTTAGAACAGATGTAATTATATATTCCCTGAATGTAAAAAATGCTGGGGAACCCCGTGGCTAATCACTATAACTTGACTGATTGCTCTGTTGCCAGCAGAGTGGTCGTGATGGTGCAGTGATAAGCACACCTGGCTAGTAACCACAGGACGCCGCGGGTTAGATTCTCTCTAAAAAAACTACTAAAGAGACAAATAAATAAGTCAACACGACGTTTGTAAAGAAAAAATCAATACTATATTTTGGCTAGCCAAATTAGCCTTCTTCATGTAAGGAATAAATTCAAATTTTATTTGAAGGAATTTATTCCTTACCTGAAGAAGGCTAGTTTGGCTAGCCGAAGTATAGTATTGATTTTTTCTTTACAAACGTCGTGTTGACTTATTTATTTACCTCTAGTAGTTTTTCTAAGAATATCGTCAACAAGAGCTTTACTCCGACGTTAGTAGTTTACAGTTTTGCGTGGGATATATATTCTCTCTCAAGGCATTTTCATTCTAGAAAAACGAACAGTTAGTAGTTTGCAACTTGGAAATATGTAAGCAATTTTCTACTGGTAAGGAAGTTTTCATTCTTTTTTGCCAATGGTCTAAATTAACTAAAAACAGCATGCAAGAAAACATTAAAATTTTCCTGCAGTATAATGATAATAATAATAATCATCATCATCATTATCTAACATAACAGATTATCCTGTAAATAATATTTACCTGAGCCTCCACGGTAACTTCTTCCGGGACAGCGGTCGCCTCCGATAAGCAACCACCAATCATTTGTACATCAGACACTGATCTTACTTCCTGATCTTTGTACATGTTTATTACTTTGGTTCTTATCTGACAATAATACGATAAGATTGTTAGTTTCAATTATAGATATATTTTGTTTTTATTACTGAGGAAACTAGTTGGAAAGATGAAAACGTGTAAAAGCAAACATTTTGACATTGCAAGTTTCACATAGCAACTTAAAGAACAAATGATTTTAGAAAGTATATCTATCTTTAGTCTTAAAACGTTTGCCCAAATATAAAAGGGTAACGCAAAACTTTAAATTATAAGTTATCTCCTAAATGTTTAGAATGCAAAAAAATATTGTTTTTCGAGCATCGCGAAAAGAGTAAAGTTTTGGCGAGAAAAAAAAAGATAATGCGAATGTTCAAGTTACGACTCCAAAACATAGTTGGCATCGACAACAATAGTTACAACGCCTCAACCAAATCACCTAAATAATGATATAAAAGCTTTATAAGGGGGGAAAAAGGACCTCTTTGATATTACATAGCAACAAATTGTTTCATATTGTGTGATTCCTTCTAAAATTGTTCCGAGATGATAACCGCACAGCGCCAATAGGAAATCTAAGCAATGAGGGCGGGAACGCCAGAAGCGACGACTTTGAAAAACTGCATTAAGTTCTGTTTATCTCTCTTCTTTTTTAAGGATTTGTTTAAACTGTCTTGAATTATGTGAACAGAAACCGATAAAAAGTTTCTCCACGAAACTAAACAAATACTGAGAACTTCTTTTGCTTTGTCGTCCTTGGAGTCTCGACAACTCGGTTTTCCATGATCTAATTTTAGCGAGCTCGATGCATTCCAACGTGCAGTTATCATATTTACTATTGTTTCTTACTGTCGCAGTGGCGGTACTCCGCCTCAGTGCTTGAGGCTCCTAGTACAAAAAATGTGACGGCCCGTACCTGAATACTTTTATCTCCGCCTGTAGGGCCACCTTCAAATGCATACGTGTTAACTAAGGAAAGCAGTGACATTATGTTTTGTAATGCTTCTTGTTGTTTTCCGTTTTCTAACAGTAAGCTAAGGCTGTTGTTGCCGTCCAAAGCCTTAGTGACATTTTCCAAAAGAGCAGTTTCGTTCACCTCAGGAAAGCGGATCTGTTCGGGGAAATGAATAGTGAATGACGCGTTATAATGGAGTCCAGTAGACTGGTCCAATGAATATGTTGTGATTCAGTTATGTTTTAAACCAGTTAATACTTCTGAGACCACTTTCATTTTTCAAACCATTCAATTGTTTCAAACCAATTAATATATTTCAAACTGGTTTAATTTTTCAGCGTATATGTTGCAGGTAATTTTTGATTTCAGGTTGCTTTTTTCAACCTAGGTAATTTAAAAGGTTTTTAACAGAGATTTATATTTTTGGGGACTCATTTTAAAAACTGGGGCTTTGATTTTGGGGGGGCATAAAAGGTTGCAAATAACTTTATAACTAACTAATTCTTTTTCTGCATCTCCCATCTTTTACCCTACAGTAATAATAATAATAATAATAATAATAATAATGATAATAATAATAATAACTACACATTTCTATCGCGCCATAACCTGAAATCAAAAATAACCTGCAACATATGAATTGGACCAGTTTACTTTTTTCAAGCTAGTTTGTTTAAACCAGTTTATTCTTCCCATATCTGTTTCAAACCAATAATCGATTGCAGCAAGGAATACCATTCTTAATGTGCAAGCTTCGTTTACTTAGAAAAACTCCGCTCGCGCAATTGGTCAAAATCTATCACGTGATTTTAGTTTGTCGGTCAACAACTGAGCCAGCAAGGGAACAATGGACTGTGGATTAATTGGTTAATTTGCGAGTGGCTAGGGAAATGTTTATGGAATTTTATTTGTATGTTTACCTGCACTTCAATGTTAGTAGAGGTTGATGCTCCATAATAATCGGCAATCTGAATTACAACATGCAATGTATAGTTTGAGCTTGGATTACCAACAGGTAGCTTCGTCTGTATTGTTTGCTTTGGACCACGATATATCAACAACGGTAAATAGAATGAGTTACGGTAGAAGTATGCGTACTCAAGAGGGAGATCTTTATCTAGCCAGTCTGAACAGGAAAAAGTAAAGACTGTTTCGTCAACAATTCCGTGTAATGGTTCTACTCTGCAAATACCACCGTAAGGAGACTTGTTGACTGAAAATAAAACTTCTGCTATTCCTGTTGCTAGGCCGGGCATTCGACCATACAACACCAGCTTGTACCTGATAGGAGACAATATACTCTAATGAGTATTCTGTACTCTATCTTTGTAAAAAGTTGAAAAATCAGACTGAATGATTAATTTTAATCTTAAAATTGTGGATATTTCAACAAATGTCTTTAATCTTGTCCTGTTATAAATCACAAAGAAAGCTATGAGGTACTAAATATAGACGTTAGATAAGGAACTGAATGCTAGTTTGATTTTTAACCAATAAATGGATGTAGATGTGTTTAATTCTTTTGACCTTTTTTCCGTTTTATGAGCACTTAATGCATTCTTTTGTCGTTTTGATAAGTAATTATTTTTTTGTTTTTCGATATACTCTAGTAAGACTATTGTGACTTGTGAAACGTTTTAAATTTAAATAATTAATTTGTTTACATTAGTTTGATTGACTGTTTGGGCGTCCTATACATCGCCCACGTGGATCGAGACAGACCACAATAATTTTGTTGTTTTTCTAAAAGTTGAATTTGAAGTTTTGAAAGCTAGTTCGCTGGGTAAAAGCATCCTGGTCTGTGAGTACAATTTTTTCGTAGCAGTATTTTTATTTTGAGAAATTTCGCCGCCTGTGAGACAAGAAAATAGGCCGAAATTTCCAGACCACGATGCAGCTCGCTTAGTGAAGTGGAATAGCACAGCAAAGGCATTTGATTTGCATCTTTTTATTCTGTTAGCTGACTTCGCTTCCCTGTACGAGAGAAAGCTCGTTGTTTTCCGTTTCCCTTTACTCAGAAAGGCAATCCTACGGATGTGACCAGGACGCTTTCGAGATGGTATCCACTCAAAGCAAGGATGAACTTCATGCGCCGAAGGCACCAGCCATCCAGGAGGGTTTATTGACATGTTTCCTTGGGCAATTCTTTTGCTGTGGGGGAAGGAGAATGCCTGTACTTGGTGAAATACGGTACTAAAAGTTTGAAATATAAAAATAAGTCTTTGGAGATTATTATAATGCAATTTCTTCTTTCATTTTTTCCACGTTCAAAAGGTAGCTTTTTCGCACATAACGAGCCATCTCCTTCCGAACACACACACACATTCTTGCGACGCCTCTCCACATACTTAAATTATTACAACCTTAACATGACGTAAGGCACAAGTAATAAAGTGTATACTGTTTTGTTTACCTGCGGCCACCCTCAAACACATTTGGTCTCATCACGATATCGCTTGATAGAATACTAGCATTAGTAGTTACGTATTTCCATAGGTTGTCGATGGGGAGCCAACTGTTTACATTATTTTTCTGTACTTCCTTTAATAAACTCCAACTGTATGCAACCTTGTTTAACGGTGTTTCCTCCTTACACTTTCCCTTTAATGAATACTTTTCTGATGGAAGTACTTTGACGCCACAGTTCAAATAACATCTAGCATAATAGCACAATTTAGTCAAAGTCACAATTAGACAAAAAAGATAAGACCAAAAAGGTTAACGGCAGTGCATGTAACATGTAAAACATTACAGTTAACTACGCAGCACAGTAACAAGTTAGTCTCCAAATAATTCTTAAAAACCTTTGCCTTGGTTTTTATCAGTCTATGGAGGCACAGAAAATACTTACATTTCTTTTATAAAACTATCATTTTCATTGTTATCAAGAAGAAAGGAGATTTACGAAGCGTGTGAAATTTCTTAATATACGGGGACAAATAACCACATCACGTCATTTCGTGCTTCACAGCGCTATGAAGTTTATGAAAACAATGTTCTACAAACTTTGTGGTACATTACATTTCAGAGCAATACATTACAGTATTGTGCACACATTGTAGTACATTACAGTGGCCAGCAATACATCACAGTGTTGTACAGACATTGTAGTACATTACAGTGGCCAGCAATACATTACAGTGTTGTACAGACATTGTAGTACATTACAGTGGCCAGCAATTCATTACAGTGTTGTACAGACATTGTAGTACATTATAGTGGCCAGCAATATATAACAGTGTTGTACAGACATTGTAGTACATTACAGTGGCCAGCAATACATTACAGTAAATTGTATAGACATTGTAGTACATTACAATAGCCAGCAATACATCACAGTGTTGTACAGACATTGTAGTACATTACAGTATATAGAGCAATATAGAGCAATAAAGAACAGTGCAAACTAGTGAATTACTGTAGAGAGAACAGTTTGATACCTGATGGAGATTTCTGGTGGATCACCTTCAGTTATAGTCATTTTTTGAGTAGTATTTTCCATTCTTACGATGCCGTTGACAGTATTTTTTATAATTAGGAGTACGTCATATGTTTCATTCACGATAAGCTCTGTTGTATTAACCTTGACAGTTGGACCTGATTTCTGGAGGATGCCAAGCCTTCTGATATTGCATACGTTTGACAGGTTTAGTGAAAGTGCTTCACTCTGATTCCAGAGGTATTGTGGGATGTCATGTTTTGAGTTTTTGCAAAACCAGTAATACTCAAAGTTTTTAACATAGAAGAAATCAGGATCCCACGACAACAATCCGTTGACAGTTGTTGTGGTGCCAAACTTACGGTACACTGCTGTTCCGCCATCTAGAACTGGAACTAAGGATGATGCAGTCACGTGAAAGTAGGCATTATCGTAATTGTAGACTCCAATCTGACCACGCATGCTCACATTGAATCTAATCAAATAATATCCATATTGAAACGTACGTTTCTTAATAATGAATCTGTCATTTTGAGTACTAACAACGCTCCCATTATCAACGGCTGAACCTGAAGAGGACAGCTTGTATAAAATCCAAACCAGATCTACTAACTGTGTTGCTTTGCAGTCTATACGTATATCTGTATCTAAAATTAGTTCCTGCCAGCGATAGATTTGGGTTCTTTTGTGAAAACTTTTTCCAATACTTTCAAATATTGTAACATTTGGGTAGTTACAAGGTATTTTGACTACTACAGCTCTGTCTAGAATTGAAACCCGCGACACTTTGTTTGATATTTCTAGGCTTACGGTATATTCTCCGATGGAATGGTAAGTATGTTGCACGATTATTGGCGGTGGTTTTGCTTCGAGGAAAATGACGCTAGGGTACTCTCTATGGCAATGTGATAGACCAAAGCCGATAACGGTTTCATCACCAAAATTCAAAACACAACAAGAGTTTGTGCCCAGGTTTTCTGCCGTAATTGAAAATTCCATAGTTTCATTTTGCTCTCTAGGAGCATTGTTGATGAATTTAACGTCTGATATAGGTTGCTGTATAACTGCCATTCCTTGAGCAGTTTTGTTCCCAAAATAGTTACTGCAACGAACGTTAACTGTATAAACTCCTATATCTGAAAACCTGTGATAAATTATTGGACCATTGTCTGAAGTAGAATTCCTCTCTGTACCATCGTCAAAAGTCCATCTACATACATAAGGATTTCCTTCGCTAATGTTTAGTGTAATTTCTGTCGCATATGTGATATTTGTGCTAAGTAATTTTATATTGAAATTTTGCAGGGGCACAATTTTCTGAACTAGAATTTGGTGTGATCTGTTTACTATACTAACGTTGTTAAATACAACGATTGTAAGATTTACAGTTTCTGGTATTGTGTGACGATAAATCATTTCTGGCAGCGTTAGATTGGTATCGGGATTACCATCATTAAAATTAAATAAATAATTTGGGTTCGTACCATTTATTGTATCAACAATGACTTTAAAATAGTCAAACTGATAAATCCTTTCAAATGGAGACAAGTTGAAAACAGTAATATTACCGACGACAACGGGAATTTCCATGATTACAAGTACAGATGAATTAACACTGCTTACATTGTTGAAAGCTGTTATGGCTATGTCATATACACCAGCATTATTGTAGTAGTGAGAATGGTTACCAAGTAGCGTTCCATTGACGTTTCCAATAAAATTATTCCAAACGTTTGATCCGTCACCATAATTAATTGATAAGCGTACCATAGTTCCATTAGTTATTCTCCATTGACCAGAGAAACCATCATTTAAACGAGATTCAGTCTTTAACGCAAACAATTCAACTGAAGCAACAGCCTCCTCAACAAAGACAAGGTTTCTCGATGTCTCGTACCCCCGTAAAAGTATCGACATCTCGTATATACCGGGTCTTTTGTAGATATGACTAAAGTTGCATTTTTTTGCTCTTACTTTTGGTGTACAATCGCCAAAGTCAATAGTCACATTTTTAGAAAGGCAATCTTGTAAAACTACCCAAAGCGATTCAAAAGGTGCTAGCGAATATTTGTACACTGCTTGTAAAGCTGTTATTGAAAACAAAGGATTAGAGTTGATATTGATTTTCTAGTTACGTACATAAACACTTATACAAGTTCTCCCCCGCGCTGCGATTTTCAGAACCTGTTTACAAATACATACAGGGTTATACAGATGACAGCTTTACAAAGTGTTCTAGAACGGCTTACACTGACATTTAGGCGCAACCGGCAGCCAATAAGAAGTGCCCCCAGTGGAAGAAACAGAAACACACTACAACGACGTGCATGCTCTTTGTGCGACGAGCATGGGTTCATTTAAGTTCCTGGATAAAAGGATTGAGAGACTGGACTTACGTTTAAAGTTCTAAACTGAAATAAGTCATTAGTGATGAGCTAAATCTTTACGAGCCTAGTAGCCCATGGGGCCGGCGCTTGTCTCCGTTTCCCCTTGCGTAAAGCGGATGTGAGTGTTTGACTCCCCCTGTACGGGACACTAATCCATCGCAGGTTAGCTCCAAGCAGATGCTGGTACTCATTTACCTACTCAAGGAGGATAGAAAGCAGAGTTGGCTTAGGCGGAAAAGAAGGTCACACATATTTTCCAGTTTTGGTAAACTGCTGGGATCAAACTGGGAACCTTGTGGTTGGAAAGCAGAAATCTTACCAACTGAGCAAAGCACGTGCGCCAATTAGGGATGAAAAGTCTATGTCGCAGTTAAAGCAAAAACAAAATTAGTATTTTTTTAACTTTTTCTTTTAACTATAGCTATGAAGGCGCTATCGTAACTTAAATTCTTTATTTTAGTTTTTATGGCCATTAGTGCTTTTAGCTCTGTTGTCATATTTTTTTGCGAAACTAACACACGAAGGAAAACTAAATGGTTTTAGAGATCAACCGAGAGTAGAATTTTTTTTTGTTGTAACTTACCGGGGCAAAGTTGTGTGTTACAATATCTTGTCTCCTTACTGGGCCCAAGTACAGTACAATTCTTTCCACCATTTAATGGGCTTGGATTGGTGCAATTTCGAAACCGAGTCTGAATCCCCGTTCCACAGGAGACTGTACAATTACTCCATTCAGAATAATTGGTGTATCCTCCGTCTCGTACTGAAACTAAAGCCAAAAAAGATCTCGTGCCAGTGAACTCGAAAGTTTTTATAATAACTTTAAGTTATGTTAAAATGTTTAATTCTTAAAGTACTTTATTACAGTCAATGGTAAGGATCAATAAAAAGACAAAATATTTTGTAATATACTCCATTATTTTCTACAGTACGCTAGATTATTTAATTTATTTAAATAATTTTGTGAAAAGTGGATTGATCTATCGAAAGGTAATTGTTTTGATGATTATCAAATGCATTGGCTACCTTCACATCCGTACAACTCAACTCTCATCGATATATCTTTTCCAATCCAATCTTGAACATTAAACTGTATGTATCTAGTTGATATCTTGTCCGCTAATTTGTGCTTCCTGGTTTGGTATCGATGAAGAGGCCCTTCAAACCACTGCCAAAAAAAACACACAAAACACTTAAATATTTTATAAATTAAACCATGGATATAAAAATGAATAAATAAATTGATTGATTAATTGACAGTTGAGAGACTTTTAATTAATTGTTTAAACATCATTCGATTTTCCAAATAAGAGGATAGCATGTCTCTCAGTTACGCCATATGAATTTAAATAAGACAGCAAGACCAAGTATACACTGTGTCAAATGCTTTCTTATGATCCCACAAAACATAACCATGATTAATATTAAAAGCTCAATTATTGGTGACCTCTGATAAGTCCGTGACAGTAAGGTGAATTCACCAAAAGCCATATTGGTAAAGGTCGCAAATCTACGCTAGTACTAATTGCTTTCGTCCATATCGCCATATAAGGGTAAGGATGGACCATTATAAAAATAAAGGGTAGCAATGGTGCAAAATCTTAATAGTAATCCATACAAAGGAAAATAATTCCGAAAAAAATACATTCAAGCAGAGTGACATAAAAAGTATATGAAGTATGAAAGTATGAAAAAACAGATTAACAAGGAAATAGGGAATGATTTAAAAACGAACACTAACGATAAAAACTGACGTTTCGACAACGAAGCTAAATATAAAGGACAACTATAATCTATGTACATAATTATGAAAAGCAAAACAAATAGACAAAGAAAAAACAAAACAGAAGAAACGAAACGAAAACAATGATAAGGTCAGATAAAAACTTCAGCTTTTATAGAGTCTGATTAAACGTTAAGAAAGGGGTTTTAAGTTCCATTCAATAACAGGCAGGCCAAAAAGTATGCTAGAAAGAAACTTTTCCAGCTCATCCCTTTTACTACTCTGATAGTCCGTGCCTAACATTGTGGCTGTAATAGACCGAATTCATAAATATGGCGGCCACGCGGATTAAGACTGGGGCAAATATGAGATTGAGGCATTTTAGGACCGGTTAATTACTGTGTCCTAAAATGCCTCACTCTCATGTCGCCCTAGTCTTAATCCGCGTGGCCGCCATATTGATGTATTCGGTCGATAGACTTCAAAC